>RQTK01000085.1:824820-862588 GCA_003991915.1 Elysia chlorotica
CCTTGCCTCTCTCCCTGTCTTTGTCTTTGTTACGTGTTGCTTCACTTCCAGGCATTCAACGTACGTAAATTAATATTTCACATTGTAAATGACTGTAGACAAAGATCTAACTCCGAAGAATGAGAACAAAAGCCGCTTTCAAAAACTCCACCTATTAAAATTGTATCAATCTGTGAAGGCCAAAAAATTAAATGTGATTAAGTATTGAGCAGTACCACATCTACAAACGTAAGGAAAATTCTCTCAAACTCTAGAGCAAAGGAAAAGTACTCTCATTTGCCAATATAACATCTCCGTCTCTCAATCATCGCAAATTTGCAATTTTATATTTCCACTGTAACACATCTAGAAGTTCCTATCTTTCTCGGATCAAATCTATAAATAGCCTCGAAGAAATCCCATGTACTATTTATAGCACATTTGGCACACAGACTGGTATGTGTACACACTAACTCTCGAGACTTTCGTCGCTTACGTCATGAAACATCTAGAATGAACTTTGATAATGTATTACTGTTTCTAGATCTAGGCTAGATCTAGACTAGACCTTGATAAACAAAGAACGGCCAGTCCACCCTCTGTATGCATTCACTCAAATTGCATGTTTTCCGTAACAGTATACCTGTGTCTGCTTCTCTGTATCTCTCTGTCTCTCTCTCTGTCTGTCTCTCTCTCTGTCTGTCTCTCTCTCTCTCTCTCTCTCTCTCTCTCTCTCTCTCTCTCTCTCTCTCTCTCTCTCTCTTTCTCTGTTTCTCTCTATATAGCCATAATAAAAAAGAAGCAATAGTATAAAATGACATGTCTGAGGTCTAAACTCCACTCCCCCAACGTTTTACTCTGTCTATGTTTAGATTTAGCCTAAAGGACCAAACTATGTGTCTCCCTCTCTGTATCTCCCTGTCTCTGTATTTCTTTATCTTTCTCTGTTTGTCTCTATATATCCATAAGCAAAAAAAAGAAGCAATAGTATAAAATTACACGTCTGCGGTCTTAACTCCACTCCCCCAACAGGATTTGTCTGTCTATGTTTAGATTTAGCCTAAAGGACCGAACTATGTGTCTGCCTCTCTGTATCTCCCTCTCTCTCTCATTCTCTTTCTCCATCTCTCTCTCTCTATATATATATATCCATAAGTAAAGAAGCAATAATATCAAATAACATGTCTGCGGTCTAAACTCCACTCCCCCAACATGATTTGTATGTCTATGTTGAGATCTAGCCTTAAGGACCAGACTTGTGTGGCTTGAGTCTGTAGATCTTTCAGTTGTGAGGATTATTATAACAGAACGCTCTGGACGCTTGATTGGGCTATCCGATTTACGGAGATCGATTTGACTAGGGAGGATTTACGAGTTGGTTTGGGCCATTTTTAGGAATGGGGATGCGCGGAGAAGGAAATATAAGGGAGAGATGGAGAGAGAGAGAGAGAGAGAGAGAGAGAGAAGAGAGGGAGGGAAGAACAGATAGATAGACAGACAGGCAGACATCAGAGAGACAGAGAGACAGACAAAGAGCCCCATTTGAGTTGGTTCAGTTGAGTTGGTTTAACGTCCAACGTCAGCATTATATAGGTTATTTTGTGGACGGGCCCCAAGACTGACGTCTGACACTTTATGTGCTGCCACACATAAGACAGGGCGGGGATACCATGACTCCTGTCTCAGCTGATCACATTAAACTGATACCCACCCAACCAGTAGACGACGAAATCGCCCGGGCTCGAATTACGGACCCCCTGCGTCGGAAGCCGATGTTCTACCCCAGGGCTACCCCAGAGAGACAGAGAGAAAGGCAGAGGGGAAGGTTGAGATACAGACAGAGAATGAAAGAGAGACAGAGACAAAGACAATGAGCGACCGAAAGAGGCCAAGAGAGAAGAGAAAAGAAAGAGAAAGTTAGCTACAGCGAGGCGGGAGTGTTTAAGAGTACATAGGTATTTAATCAGTCGCGGGGAGGGAGTTGAGTTGATCTACAGGTATAGATTGGTTTGGTCAGTGGAGACGCAAGTTGTAAGGAGGGTAAGGGGGCGGAAGGATTAACTAATGTTAAATTGTATTTGGTAAAGAAAGTCGAAGGAAGAGGACGTGGTTTGGAGAAGGTTTGGGTGGGATAGAGTTAAAAGTACATCATTGGTTGGACTAGTGGGCGTCTTGGGCGAGGCCCCAATCTTTATATATCTTGTGTGTGTGTGTGTGTGTGTGTATGTATGTGTGTTTGTGTGTGTATGTATATAAACAAGACAAAGAAATGTGGGTGAAGAGCGATATAAATTAATACTGATCATCTTGAACAAGGCGAAGGGAGGAAATTTTGCATGTAAAATTGGAGACAGACAAAGATGGAAAAGATAGACATAGCGAATGTTCGTCCGCTTCGCAAGATAGATAGATTGATAAATTGATATCATATTAGATTTGTTCGGAACTGGCTTTTCATTTCATGAAACATATATCAAACATCTACAAGAGGAAATCAGAAAAGCAAGATATCGAAGAAAATAAAAATGTTTTCCCTGGGGTAGAACATCGGCTTCCGACGTGGTTCGAGCCCTGGCGATTTCACTCCCTACTGATTGGGTCGGTGTTAGCTTAAATTGACCGGCTGATGCAGGAGTCATGGTATCCCGCCCTGTCTCGTGTGTGGCAGCACATAAGATTGTCAGACGTCACTCTTGGGACCCGTCCACAATATAGCCTATATAGTGCTGATGTTGGACGTTACACCAACTGAACTACAACTACTACCTTCTCTTGCAAGTGAAAATTAGTCCTGTAATGTTAAGACTGCTTATGTCATATATTAGCAGGATCCATGAAAGAAAAAAAACGAATAAGTCTTAAGCCTAGAGCTTATGATTTAGAGGCTATGGTTGTAAGGTGCAAACAAACAGAATATCTATATCACTGACGACTCTATTTGTAGTAGAGATTTAAAGTGTTAGACTATTAGTTTTTACAGGTATGGAAATGAAAAGATTTTAATGAATGTACGCTAGAATGAAACGGTGGAATATCGAGTTGTAATGGTGTTTTCTTTGCATTCCTAGCAAGTTTTTCTTCGTTTAGTTTCATGCTTAGCCTAATTCCAGTCTATGTCAACTCTTCTGAGCCAGAAGTTAAATATTTAAAATGAAACTTCTTAAAGCGCCTGAGCAGAAAATCTCGTTGCTATGGGAACCGTTCGGGCGCTTTCCTGGTAACTTGACTTAACATCTTTCGACATATGTCATTGGCTTTGTGGCGAGGAATAGGATAGTCTTTTGAAATGGCCATGCTTTTTGAAAACCATTGCGCGCATTACCTAACACAAATAAAGAGTGTTTGTTGTTCAAAATGAGTTCTTTGGGAATTCGTGTTTGAAATTGTTTTTGAATCGATTTTTTTTCATAAACTGTGTATTTTTGGTGTTTAATGGTTTTTTATTTGTTTTTGTTTTGTTTTTTTGGGGGGAGAGAGATTGTATTGTGTGTATGGTGGGAGGCGGAAAGGGACTTGTCTGCATTTATCTGATGTCCGTCCCTTTCTATGTTTGTTTGTTTGTTTTTTCATATGATCTCCCTACGAGTTTTAATTTTATCTGAATTATTTCGCACGTTCACGAATGCTTCTGTTTGATGTTTGAGTGTTGATCCCAGCCTTCTAAACACTCATCTATTGAAGTTATTTTTCTTGCCATATCGCGATCTTTTATTAATCTGCTTTGAAAGACGTAGATAGATAGCTTTTCTCGGCCGTCTCATAATAATGTGGTGGAGAAACTATGGCAAGTTTGCCCAAAAGATTATTAAAAAGCGATTCCAAGATCCTACGAGTTGGCTACGATCTCATCTGAAGATATCGTTCTCGACTTTGTAGCCAGATTCATCTGCTTTGTTTGTTTTGATGTGGGGTTTTTTCTAGAGATTAAACATGACGTTTTGCGGTTTGTCGTGGTGTTTTTTGTTTTGTTTTATTCGTCAGTTCGCAGTTGTCTGTATCTTCTTGTTGAACCAATGAGGATTTCAATGATTAATAATTTTGGCCCGAGTCTTGGAGGGATTTTTTGTTTGTTTGTTTTGATATTTGTTGTTGTGATTATTGTTTTTCTTTGTTTTCAATTTCCCCTGGACATTCATGTCTTTTCCATTCCTGTCGAAGATCTGATGAAATCCGTTCACAATCATGCAATTTGTTTTTGTGTTTGGGTTCTTTTTGTTGGTTGTTGTTTGTTTATTTTGGTTTGTTGTTTGTTTGTTTGTTGTTGTTTTGATTGTTTATTGTTGTTTTGTTGTGTTGTTTGTTTTGTTGTTGTTGTTTTTTTGTTGTTTTGTTTTGTTGTTGTTGTTGTTGTTGTTGTTGTTGTTGTTGTTGTTGTTGTTGTTGTTGTCGTCGTTTGTTTTGTTTTTGTTTGTTTTGTTGTTGTTGTGTTTGTTTGTTTTTGTTGTTGTTGTTGTTGTTGTTGTTTTTGTTTTTTGTTGTTGTTTTTTGGAAGGGTGGCTGTTCGTTGTTTTTATTTTTTTGTTGTTGTTCAGTACTACCTATGCCAAGACTTGTAAACCTCTTTTATGAACGTTTTTAAAATCTAAAATGTTATTATGTTGTCTTGAATTTTTCCCTTGCTGTAGACAGTGATGATAAGGCCAGTTTTTTTAATTTAACAAAATACTTTAGTGCAGTAACATGTAACATTAACAGTGCAATTAAGTTTTCTAATAAAAACCCTGGTAGCTCTTCTTTTGAACTCGACCCGTCTGTAACAAAAAGAGTGAAATGAAAAAATGCATCGCGCTAGCTTTTTCTTACAAGAGAGTTACAAAAACCAATTTATATGAAAATCCCGGGACAGGACAATGTGCCACGAACCAAAACATGTAGATAGATCGAACGGTGTTGGGGTGAAGACAAATTGAACAAATTTCGTGGTTCTGGAAAAAAGGAGAAATAATGTGCGGGGGAGGGAAATGGATTTACGTTCCATATTGGTTATGGTTTTGTTGTTTATGTGTTCATGATAAAGATGGTCTAAGTTTTGCTGTATGGTCTAAATATTACTGTACATCGGTGTAGTTAAATATTACTGTACATCGGTGTAGTTAAATATTACTGTACATCGGTGTAGTTAAATATTACTGTACATCGGTGTAGTTAAATATTACTCTACATCGGTGTGTGTGGCAGCACATAAAAATGTCAGACGCCCGTCTTGGGGCCCGTCCACAATATAGCCCATATAGTGCTGCTGTTGGACTTTAAACCAACCCAACGAACCAACCGGGTTCACTCCTTGATGTTATCAATCCAACTCTTCGTTTGACGTCCTCTTTCCAGTTCACCTTCTAGGGTTCCCATATACAGATAGCTCAGTCGTTATTGTTCTTAACGACGATGATGAGATCAAAGTTTGAAACTCAGATGATTCCTTGTCTGTGTGTATGATTCTTCGGGAAACCTAGGAGGCATAAAATTAAACATAAGGCTTCTTTTGTCTGAATTCTCCAAGAACCCTATAGCTCTTACCAAGACGAGGACACCATTTGGATATCCTGCTTGTAAGTCGTGGGGTAAATTTGACATGGACTGGGCTACCTGTGTATAACATTATATTGCGACGTCTTCAATAATTTTTTTTTGCTCAGAATTAATAGACTAATACAGATATAAACAAACCTTCTGCAACCCCATTTCCGTGAAAAACCCAATCGAAAAACTTAAGTAAACTTACTTTGTTTGGTGTTGAAAAAGTCCTTAGTTTTTTCGAAGTCTTCACTTAAGATCTACATTTTATAACACAAATCAAATAAAGTGCCATTGAACGTCACAATATTATGGTAACCTGTGACAATAATTTGTTACGTTTCTTTAGTACAATGTTACATTTAATGAGTCAATTGATCTAAAAAATAATCGTTTAAAACGTGGAATAAATTGCAATGACAAACTTAATTATAGTGAGCTACATAGAGCAAAGAAAAAGAATCGTTCTTCTTTGAAGTTAGTTAACCCACCCTACAGGACCGTCTAGATCTAATGTTTCACTTTTTTCTCAATTTCGTTAACTAATAACATCTGACCGAGTTTCCCGACGTTCTTTTGTTTAGTTCTTGTAATCATTAAGAACAATGGCCTGCCTTTAAAATGCTCTCTACATTGGTAGAATTTTTCTTTTCCAAGGAGAGTAACTTTTGATGATTGTTTTGCACCAAAGACCACACTAAAGGTTAAAACAGAGAAGCAGTATAACTGTGTATTCAATTTTCTTTACCTCCTCTTTTTTTTTACCGCACTTCAAATTACGGAATCGGTGCTTGAGAGCCATCTGTTAAGTAACCAGGGAGTAGAAGTGGCAGCAGTAGTTGTGGCGGTAGCAGCAGCAGCAGTAGTAGTAGTAGTAGTAGAAGTAGTAGTAGTAGTAGTAGTAGTAGTAGTAGTAGTAGTAGTAGTAGTAGTAGTAGTAGTAGTAGTAGTAGTAGTAGCAACAGCAGCAGTAGCAGTAGTGGCAGTATTATACTAATGGTATTTATTTTTCACATAGATGTATTCTTTACTAACATTTGGTTTATGATAATTGTGCGATAGTGTCGAGGGTTCTCATTAAAAAAATAATAAAAGTAATAACAAATTTACCAGCTTTTTGCAAAAGTCTTTTTTTCCCTCGACTCTTTGAAAGCATTATGAAATCAGAGGAATCTATTTAGCCTTTGAACCAGCACTAACGTATCTTGTTAACGTTCACCCACATCTCTAGATACTCCACTCGATATTTTCTCCCTCGCTATGTAAGATGTAACAGTTGGGCTCCAGCTATTGAACAGAACTCCGACAAATTCTGTTCGCTAACTCGGTAAAGGGTTAAAGGTTTAGAAGTTCTGTGGCTGCATATGTGTGTCTGAGTGGTCAAAAGGTAGCCGCGCATTAAAAAGCTTTTTCGTGTCATCGCCAGACGGACGCTTTAAACCTCAGTCTTGCTTCAGAGTAAGTCCTGGTCACCCGCGGACAAGTCTCTGGATCTGGCTCTGACAAGACTCTGTGACATGAGCGTACAAGTCTCTGGATCTAGCTCTGACCAGGCTCTGTGACATGCAAATCTGCTGGGATCGCACACAAGATCTCAGAGCTGGTCTCAATCCCATCTGGTTGAATTCTTAACACCGTCAGCACACATTCAAGTCGAAAACTAGAGAAGGCAGTAGAACACTATTATGTGAGGGGGTCGCATACAAGACGAAAAGATGCATTGAAATTTGCATAACTTTGTTAATACCACCCCCACATGCCCTTTTTGTTTGTTTTTCCACCCGGAAGAAATGTTGGAGAATCCGAAACCTTGCAGTTTCTATCCATGTGAGAGTAGGAGAGGCAGACAAATCGAAGTTTGGGGGAGTCTAGAGCTAATCATGAATAACCGATGAGGTCAATAGAAGGAGACTAGGGGAGGGACTTACAGCCAAGAGGAAGAGAAGAACCTGGAAGGTCGGCTAGCAAGGGTTTGTAATTAAAATGTAAATTGTGGTGGAGGCAAGGGCTAGAACAAGCTGAGTAGGGCTTCGCCAGTCAAAGAGGACAAACATGTAACATGGAGCGGGGACAAGTAATGCATGGCATGATAAAATGGGTGGTTTGACAAACGTTAAACATAGAGAGGACAATCAATGCATCAATTGGTAAAGTGTGTAGTTTGACAAACATGTAACATGGAGCAGAGACAAGTATTGCATCAATTGGTAAATTGTGTGGTTTGACAAAATAGAGAGGACAAGGTAATGCATCAATTGGTAAAGTGTGTGGTTTGACAAACGTGTATCATTGAGCAGAGACAAGTAATGCATCAATTGGTAAAGTGTGTGGTTTGACAAACGTGTATCATTGAACGGAGTCAGGTAATGCGTCAATTGGTAAATTGTGTGGTTTGACAAACGTGTAACATGGAGTGGAGACGAGTAATGCATAGCATTAAAAATGGCTGGTTTGACAAACGTTACAAATAGAGAGGAGGAAGTAATGCATCAATTGGTGAAGTGCGTGGTTTGACAAACGTGTAACATGGGGCAGAGACCAGTTTTGCATGGAATGAAAAATAGGGGGGTTGCCAAACGTTAAACATAGAGAGGAGAAAGGAATGCAGAGACAAGTATTGCATGGCGTGGTATAACAGACTTTAGATATTAGCTATAGATCGTCTCTGATAGTATGGTGTTTTGTTTGACAAACTTTAAAGATGGAGTGGAAGCTATTACGAGTAATGCATCGCTTGGTAAATTGTGTGGTTTGACAAACGTTAAAAATAGACAAGAGACAAGTAATGCATCAATTGGTAAAGTGTGTGGTTTGACAAACGTGTATCATTGAGCGGAGACAAGTAATGCATCAATTGGTAAAGTGTGTGGTTTGACAAACGTTAAACACAGAGCGGAGAAAGCAATGCATCAATTGGTAAAGTGTGTGGTTTGACAAACGTGTATCATTGAGCGAAGACAAGTATTGCATGGCGTAGTATAACAGACTTTAGATATAAGCTATAATTCGTCTCTTGCAGTATGGTATGTGGTTTGACAAACTTTAAAGATGGAGCGGAAACAATTATTGGTAAATTGTGTGGTTTGACAAACGTGTATGATTCAACGGAGGCAGGTAATGCATCTATTGATAAATTGTGTGGTTTGACAATCGTGTATCATTGCGCTGAAACAAGTAATGCATCAATAATTTTTGGTCAAGTGTGTGGTTTGACAAACGTACATCGTAGAGACAGGTCATTGATGGCGAAACTGAAACTTACAGGCCTCGCTTTTTACACCAAGGACAGCAAAAGATTATACAATGTATGTTCCATAAACTTGAGTCAAACGGTCGTCTTCGTATTGCATGACTTTGAATATTTTAAATAACAATCAATGTCAATTTAATTACTTTGTTTAGCGGCTGCTGATTAGCAACGAAATATTACGAGTTCTAGTTCATGTCTTCAATGAAGGCTTTCATATGGGTAATAGCAACTTAGACAAGGAGACTTTCAAACAAACCTGACATTGTGTACCGTACAGTCAAATAGCCGATTTTGGACTGAGTGACTTACAAGACTTGATATTTAGGTTATTACGACTATTGTATAAAGATTTTACGTGGATTATATTTTGTTATATACAAATGAAGATGCAAGAAAAAGATATGCTTCGTAAGCTGAGGTGCAAAACATGTTTTCATATTGGTGACATATCTGGTGTTTCCAATGTGGCCTTCAAATATTTTAAAATAATTATTTATTGTGGATTAATATGGACTGTGAAGGTTGTCATGTTAACCGTAGCCGAACACCAATTCATGCAGTACATGTCTCCACTCTATGTTGTAAAAAAAAACACAGTACAGAAAAAAATATTGATGATTGATATGGGCTGTCAAGTTATTTCCGCTACTTTGAATAACTTACATGTAGAGACACATGAATGTATGACAGCCAACTATTTATAGAAATAAATAAAATGATTTTAAAGCGATTGTCTTATTGGGTTGCTTTGCCATACCTTAAGGAAATGTTGAGCACTAGAAGAGATTGTAGAAATCGATTTGCACTGTAAGACGATAAGCTGTATTAGATTGTGTTTATTGATTACTACAGATGTGTCTCTATCATTTCAAACAACGCATTGTGTTTTCCGGAGAGCCCCACGTCTTACAAAAACAGTGATGAATTGTGTATTGGATTGGATATCCCAGCCCAAATAAAAACGCTCGATCAACAGGAGTATTTGGAAAGATTGATGTATTCTGTGTAGGAATACATCCTAGGTCACAGCGACCTATCCTCAGATCGTCGAGAACCGGAAAGGAAAATTAATTAATGCACCTGTCGGCAGGGCAGGATGTCTTTTAAACTATCGGGGGATTCCCGCTGATTTGAAAAGGGTGTGCACGCTTCTTGTGTTTCAAGTGGTCGTAGATTATGCACTTGTAACTCCTGATGCTTTTAACATTCTAGCCACATTAGGTTTGGTTAATAGGTTAATAAACAAAAGAGCTGCAATTCCTAGACTGCACCTGACACGAAACCGTAAATTGTTATGATAAACCTGATCAATGATGCTCTTACCTGGGTAAGCTTCTAGGCGGGAAGTGGCGGGGCGAGAGGGCTGTACTATAGTATACACTGACTTTCTGGTTTAACGTCTGTAGGTTTCCAAGGGGGATTCCATGATGGAAGGAAGGAAACAAAATAAGCAACTGAAAAGACAGATCCATTAAATCGATCCCTTTTGTCGGATTCAGGATGATTAAATGAAAACTCATAGAACTCTTGAAGACCATTCACTCGTGCTTTTGTCCGCAGATCTTTTTTCTTTGATATTTTATTTTTTGTTTTCGTTGTTATATTTCTCAATATTTTTTATTTCTCTGTCTTTTCTCGTATAAGCTAAGTCTCGTCGCTTTCTTTCACATTAGTATTCAATAAACCTGTAGATCGTTTTCATTCTTTGCTATGAGTACAGGGTCTTCAGCGTATCTGATATTGTTGATGATATGACTTCGAACTTGTAATCCTGGTTTATTTTTAATTGATTGCATAATGTACTCACTGAATAGGAAGAAGAGATGTGGTGATAGTACACAATTCAGTCTTACGCCTCGCTCTATTGGCTGGTACATATTTATTTCATCCTTGAACCTAACTGTAGTGGTTTGCTTTCAATACATATTTTTTATTATCCTTAAATACTTTACGTTTATTTATAAGCTCTCTAGCAATAATTGCATGAAAATGGTTTTATGTCTTACCTTATCAAACGCTTGTTTTAGTCAACAAAACAGAGATATACGTCTTTCTTTATCTCTAGTGCACTCTCGCATATTGTTCTCAATAATTATGCAGTATTCATAAAAAAGAACCTTGCAACTTCAAAATTTACATTGAAACAGTGTTGTTTTTTTTAGTGCGCATGGACCCTGCCAAAAATATTGTTTTCAGACATTGTTCATAAACTCAATTAGTTTGATCTTTGCACTTATACCTTCATCTCTATCAATTTTATGGTGTATATTATTTGAAAACATTTACTGGATGGTAGGAGATTGTTTGGAAGCAATTACTATAATTATGTAATTTTATCATACAGTTTTGGTTTTACAAAGCACACGCTTGTTGGACGGAGTGGGGAAAAAAAGGGGGGGGGGGGTACATTAAATTCGTTTCAAGGATTTTTAAGAAATCAAGATGTCAGATAAATCCATATCGCGATTGATTTATTTTTAATCTTCACAATTTCTGTATTGTGTATATGGGATTACGTTTATTCAACGCCCGGCAAAGAACTTTAGACCAGGTTCAAACTTATTGGATAGAAACAAAGAGCGACCCAGGCAGAATTGCACTCAACACTGGGACATCTGTGTACTAATGCACGGACACGATAAACCTATTAGAGCCTTAGTGCTACGATTACGTCCCTTCAGATCTGCTTTGTTGTGTCCCCTTATTTTCAATGGACTTCTGATCCAACGCACAGTCTTTCTTTGCTCGGTCTAAGTTTTTCTGGCTATGCTTTCGTTGTGTGGCTAATTTGGGCCTTGGTTGTTCTGGTTTTATAGAATAGATTTTGAAGAACACGTATTTATATTTCAGAATCCGTCTGCGCTATTTTTGCGATTTTTTTTACATCGTTGTAAAAAATAGGCAAATATTGTCCTTGCATTACGCAATTGCTGTGTGGTGTTAAGTTTTGGTTACGTAGCTATGGCATGAAAAGTATGAATATTTAATTTTGTGGTAATATATGAGATATGATTTAAAAGAGTTTGGGCATAGCTGAACAGCTCGTTTTGTTGTCGTTTGTTGTTGTTGTTGTTGTTGTTGTTGTTGTTGTTGTTGTTGTTGTTGTTGTTGTTGTTGTTGTTGTTGTTGTTCTTGTTGTCGTCGTCGTTGTTGTTGCTTTTTTTTACTTATGACGCTTCCTTTTTTTCTATCAGAAAGTATGTTGAGGCACGTACATTCATGAAAAAAAATTTAGAGATAGATCAGTTGCTTGCATAACGAAAAACGGTGATAGCCTGACAAAGAGAGGAGGGAAGAGAAAAGGGAGAGAGAGAGAGTGTGTGTGTGTGTGAGAGAGAGAAAGTAAGGGATGGAGAGATAGACAGAGACAGAGAGAGACATAGAGAACGATCCATATTATTGGCAACCGGATTTTCTGATCAATATTTTTTTTCTTACCGGCTTTGGGGTTGGTGAGTTCTCAGTGACAGATTTTAACAAATGTATATGGCACACAAAGACAGTAAATATTTAAAACTATAACAGCAATTGAAAATGAGGAATTATACACAACATCTTTATCTTTCCTGCTCCGGGATACAAAAATTCTCAAGCCCTGGTTAGAACAAAGTAAACTGCGATGAATTGTAAGAGTTTAAAAGCCATCTAAAGTCAGTTATTTTTGCGAACTTCTTTTTATTTAAATTTGTATCGTCACTTTTTTATGTTGGTTTATGGCAATTTCAGAAATACCTGATTGTTGCGTTTCTACAAAGGAATATAAAAAAGTTTAACTCCCAAACTAAATAAATAAAGTTGAGAATTTTAAAATTCATTGTTTTGCGTGGCCCATCTTGAAAATAAAGCCACTTTTTTGTGAACCTTTTTACGCAAAATTCAATTGTTAATTTTGTAACTTTCGAACGCTTTAATTCTTTTACAGGCTTTGGTCTCTTTTTTTTCATTTTAAGCGATTTAAAACTTTAAAACGTACAGCAAGTTAAATAAACTAAAGACATTTTTACAATGTAAATCATTCCCTTGTACCATAAAAAATGGTTTAAAACGTTTTAATAGCACAATGACGTGTGGAGAGGTATACCACAGGATATGAAGTTCGCAGAAGCACAAAGAGCCCTTCGGAAAAGTACAAAGAGGCATTTTTCCATTCCGAACAAAAGTGCTTGTCTATTGCAATATGGCGTCGAGTTTCCGGAAATTTAAGTATATTATCGTAATTTGATAGAACATGAATAATGGAAAGTAATTTTCTCATGCGCGTCGAACTTTTTAGTATGGATTGGGGAAAATATTAACCGTGAACGTGTTTTAAGCTTGTTGTCACGGAAAAGGAAATTGTTTTCTCTTGAACGTTTGTAAATGACTTTTAAATCGTGTCTGTTTCTTTTGTTTTGTATTTGTTGTTGTTTTGTTTTTTTTTTGCTCGTAAGTTTTTTCATGTGAGTATCCCCGTAAAATGAAAAAAAAATGTAGATTTGAAGCTGTTACATAAATCTTATCTTTAAAAATTGCTCCAATTATTTTTCTCAATCTCTGGGTATCCCCGTAAAATGAAAAACAAATCTAGATCTATATTTAGAGCTGTTACATAAACCTTGTCTTGAAAAATTGGTTTAGATAAAAGTCTATTTCTCCCGCCAAGGCCAATAAATGTTCACTTTCTCTCCGAGGAGCGGTTTTGAGGGACAAGGAAGAGCCAAAATCAACCATAAAGGTGTCAGATCGAGATTGGGTGAGATGTGAATAATTTATCGGGCTCTGAAGTTAACACGCTCGCCTTTAACCCACTGAGCCATATTGTAACGGCTTAGCAAATCTTAGATTTTGACTGCTGGATTCTGGTCTTCTTCTATTTGCGAAAATGATTTCGGTTTTAATTGATCTTGAAGAAGAACGCTTTTACTTAAGCCAAATATAACTAGATTTTGGAGAAGAGGAAATCCTATTGGCTGGTGTCGGGGGAAATTTTTTTGTCGTCATCATTCAAGATTAAGGAAAAGGAAGGGTTTGTAGTTTACAAATTAATGCAGACAAAATAACTTTTAAATAGTAAAGTCCTGGCTGGTTTATGAGGCTAACTGACTCTATACTATGTGACCATTTATTGATCTATACCAAGGCTCGAGTAACACTAAGAGAAGAAAAACAACTCGGACAGCAACTTTCATACAGAGTTTTATTAGGAAAAAAAACACAACAAAACAAAAACCAAGTGTTGCGGTTGGAATCCCACTATCGGTATAAAAAAATGTATATGTACGAACGATTTCTTCCATTACTGGTTGGGTCGATGTCAGTTTAATGTGACCAGCTGAGATAGTAGTCCAGGCCCCCCAGGTAAGCATGAAAAAATAAAACGAGCGTAATTATGGCAAATCCATAATTATTATATAACAGACTGAAGTTGGACGCGAAAGCAACTAAACATCAGCTGCGTAAAAACCACTGACTGCGATGAAGTTGCTGGGGGTGCTGTGGTCTAAGGGTGGAGTGTTTGCTTTTCTAAGCGAAACCGAGCGGCTCGATTCATGTTCTTGTCTGTATAATATGTCCGATCAACTGCTACTGTGGAGTTCTATCCAGTATATGATTTTAAGTGATATCTTTTATATATTTTTAAGTGAAGACTTTTAACCATGTGAGGTCTTTTTTTTTCTTTACCAAATATTACTAATATGTTACTGTTGTTGCTGGATTTTTTTTTTGGTGTTCTTGTCATTGTCATTTTTTTTATTATCTCTTCAAAAGACATGTCTTCCCTGCCTGTCTTAGATTCGATAGATTCTAGCATTAGAACTGTTTATTGTGGCTATGGTGTGTTGCCTCTACGACAATAAGATTGTTTTTAGAGGGGTCAACGCGATTTCTTTGGGGTTGGTGGACAATGTAGCTCGTTCAATACAGCGCACGATTCTAAAAATGGGGTTCCCGGTTCGAGCCCAAATCAGGCAGTTTGGCCTCCTACTGCCTCGTATTGGTCGCGTGGTGTCTTAGTGTTCATCGTCAGCATCTAAGATTTCTAGCGGACGGGTCCCAACATTAACGTCTGAAAACTATAAGTCCTGTCACACAGAGACAGGGTGGGGATATCTGGATTCCTGTTCATCCGGCTACGCTGTTATGACAGTAGCGGCTCGATCGGAATTCAAAGTGAATTGAGTGGGTTTAACGTCCAACACCAGCACTATAATTATAGCTTTACGTGGACTTGCCACAAAACTGACGTTTGACAATTTTATGTGCTGCCACACGCGAGATAATCGGGGATACCATGACCTCTGTCTCAGTCGGACACATTCTACTGACACCGATCCAACCAGTTAGAGGGGACGAAATCTGTCGATTTTGGGATTCGAACTTCAAACCCTGGACTCTTACCTTAAACCTGCGTGCTCTGTTGACTGGACTCCCAGACCAATATTCCACTTCCCTCTAGTTGGAGAGGGGTAAATAGCTAATGTGGTAGAGCGTTGATGTTGAGATCGGAATGTCCGCGGTTGGAATCCCACTATCGACAAAAAAAAGTATTTGTTTGATTTCTTCCGTTACTGATTGGGACGATATATCCTGATCTCCCCGCCCTGTTTGGTGTGTGGCAGCACGTAAAATTGTAAGTTGTTTTTCAGTCTTGGGGCCCATCTAAAAATAATACAACCTACATAGTGCTGATATTGGACGTTAAGCACCAAACACAAATCCCTCTGGTTGGGTTTGCGTCAATATAAAATGGCCAGCTGAAATACAAGACCTGGTACTCGCGTTTTTCTGAGAATCCCCAACCTGCACGAACCACAGATGTCTATTAATAGAACTTAATAGACATGAGGCATGAACCTCTTTGAATACGTAGACCATCTTCAGAAAGGGCGATAATTAAGCAATCTGGGATCTGAATTACGAGTGTATGAATTGAAACCTATGGTACGGACAATGTTTACTGTCTACCATAAACCTTTGTCCAATAGATCTCTCGCTGGGATACTGTAATTGGGAGGAGATGAAGATTAGGGAGGGGCTATTAAAGGTGGAGATAGACTAGTCCACACAGTGGGTGTGTAAATATGGCAAGGACTGTTAAGGAAAATGTTAAAATGTTATCAAATCGTCTGAAACGGCATGATTCTCTTTCCCGTTTAGATCTAAACAAAGACGCTCCTTGCCATAGCCTATCAGACAGATGATTTGGATTTGGGGTGAAACCACGACTCTTTTGGTTGTTTTTAGACCCTTACTCTCTGAAATGTTTGTCATAGAATGCGGGGTGTTTTTGTTGTTTTGTTGCTTTTTTTTCATTTTTCTGTTGTTACTGTCGGAGGGGTGATTATTTTTGTAATTCTTTTTTTTTTAATTTTTTTTTGTTTTTACAAAGCGTTTTATTAGTCAAATAGGTGAGCTAGCCATTTATTTCTTGTATGTTCAAATTACAAAATAGTATTAACTGTCAAAGGCAATCGATTATTCTACATATATCATAGAACTGAGGTTAGCTTGCCAACATTATTTGAACCTGGAGAAAGTCTAAAGAAACATACTTTTATAGGCTCTTTGGCTCTACACAAGTCAATATAATTTAGATCACACTTTTTTCACCTATTAATTTGTTATTGGGTTTTTTTGTCATTGTTGTTGTTGTGGTTGTTGTTGTTGTTGTTGTTGTTGTGGTTGATGTTGTTGTTGTTGTTGTTGCTCTGGTTGTTCTTTTTTGTTGTTGTTGTAATTGTGGTCGTCGTTGTTGTTGTTGTTGTTGTTGTTGTTGTTGTTGTTGTTGTTGTTGTTGTTGTTGAGCCACATATAGTACTTTTTACCATAATTGGTCAAAGGTAGTAATATCACTGACAATGTTTCATCCCTAAAAAGGAAATATCAATAGATTTTTTTAAGGGAGAAACAAACAAGGAAGGAAGATATCTCAAAGATAAAAGTGAATGTTTAGTACCAATTATTAAGTTTCGAATTTAATGTCAAACGGTGCTCTCGGGCTATGCTATGAAATGAGGAACGAAGTTTTTTTTCAATTCATCGAAATGTGTTATAAGGCTGTGAGGGTGATTTATCAAAGAAAAATCTAAAATAAAATAAAAAAAAATTATATGGAACTTTAAAGGGGGTTAAAAGGAACGCGTTCTGAAAACGTTCACTAATCACAAACAAATTCTTAGACCGTGAATCAACTGGGTCTTTTCTTGTTATGGATTCAGCTTAGAACACAGCAAAGCGTTGTTACAGTACATCTTTTTGAAGGGCAAAACCCTGCAACATATCTGAATATGACTGTAACAGACAGTTCCCAGTACAAATGCATACAATTACACCGGGTCAATAGCCTATTGTCTTTTTCGTTACCTTATTGGTCCTTTTCAGAGTAGAAAGGTTTAATTTTAAAACCGAGAACTCGTTTTAAGTACCTCTGAATTTGAACGTTCTTCTAAAGGTTGGGGATTGTTAGTTTCCGAGCCCTACTAATTCGCTACAGGAGCCTGGTACATGTAGTACAGGAAATCGGGAACCAAAACAATTATTGCCCGGTTCAGAGAGACTTGGAGAGTTAGAGGTCGCCATTATTCTGGCTGTGCTGGCAGGGTCGGTAACTGTGATTGGAATTGATGGATGCTCCTCGGGTTTCCAGGCCGCGCCAAATCCAATATGGAAGCCGCGCTGGCAAGGGGGATAACTCCTTCCACAGTCCCCGGGCGATATTTACGACTTTCTCGGTCTCTCTCTCTCGCGCAGGCGATAATCTCGTATTCTTCTGTCTGTGGTGGTAGAGAGAGGATCACGGGAAACGGCCTCTGACTGAATAACAGATGGAATAAGGAAACTGTGACTATGACTATGCGAAACGGGAATAGGGAAGATTTGAATCGATAATGTTGCGGAGTGACGGATTGAATGAGACTGCAAGCGTGAAATAGTGGGGTGACTTTGGGAGGGATAAGCGTGAAACAAAGGGATAGAAAATGGATGAGAAACAAAAGCAGAAGAGGGATAGAGAGGGGGGGAATGAAAAAGGAGAAGAAAGAGGTATTAGAGAAAGTCAGAAAATATCAATGCCCCTTCTAAATGAGACACGATAGAAAGACGGAGGAAACGAAAGACATAAGAAACAAAGAAAATATGCATAGAGGGTATCGGATGCTTTAACATCCAGAAAGCGACAAACAAATTTCTAGGTCGATGAAACCTAAAATCTCTGTGAAAACGAGTACCCTGCGGCGGATAATCCTTCACATCCTGAAACACCTAGCGCTTAAACTTTGTGGTGAATCTATTTCCAATGACGAACAGTGCTAGAACTATGTGGTGAATTTATTGCCAATGACAAATACCGTTAGAACTGTGTGGTGAATTTATTGCCTATGACAAATACTGTTAAAACTATGTGGTGAATTTATTGCCAATGACGAACAGTGCTAGAACTACGTGGTGAATCTATTGCCAATGTCGAACAGTGCTAAAACGATACGGTAAATGTATTGTCTTTAAAAAGACGTACGTGCTAAAAACATATGAGGATTGTATTGCCGTTGACGACTGGTGCTAGTACTTGTACAATGTTGCGACTTGGAATTTTTGTTACCATTGACGAATAGCGCTTAGGCTATCTGGTGAATTTATTGCAAATGACGAACAGTGTTAGAACAATGTGGTGAATTTATTGCCAAGGGGAATGCGCTAAGAATATGTGAGGATTGTATTGCCGTTGACGAATAGTTCTAGTACAAAATTGGCGACTTGGGCACTTCGCTGCCATTGACAAATAGCGCTTAAACTGTGTGGTGAATTTATTGCTAGTAACGAACAGTGTTAAAACTATTTGGTGAATTTATTGCCATTAGAAGGACGAATGCGCTAAAAAAAATATGTGATGATTATATTGCCGTGGTCACTTTGTTGACATTGACAAAATAGCGTTTAAACTGTGTGGTCAATTTATTGCTAATGAAAAACCATGTGGTGATTCCAAGACCTTGAACACTTCCTAGTCCATCAGTAGAAATGGACTGTAGAGTAAACGAGCTTTACGCACTTGATAACGGTAGCCACTGAGTGTGTTTACTACTAACTACGTCTCATCGTGGATACAAAGCTATTAGTAGTACTAACTGTGTTTAGTCAGCTCTATTGATTGATAAAGGAATGCCACTCAAAGCAAGATCCAATAGATCGGCGTTGATAGAACTGTGGCGCAACTTTTGGATTGGAGCGAAACCCATGATTTATTTATTTGCCTGCTATATCTTATTTGTTGTTGTTTTGTTTTTCTTTTTGTTTTCGATTTATGGTATGCCAGACATGTGAAGAATGAATTGACAAGAGTTTGTTTGTTTATGGAAATTGTTTAATTTATTACTGTCAGAAACTGGATAGAGCAAACATTGTTGGCGCTCTTTGAAGTTTCATTTGATATAGTTCTGTGCGTTGTTGTTGTTGTTTTGGTTTTTATTGTGTATTGTATGTTTTGTTGTTGTTGCTGTTATTTTGTTGTTATTTTTGTTTTCTTGTTTTTTGTTGTTATTGTCTTTTCTTTTCAGTTTTCTTTATGTTTATATTGTAAGCAATAGCGACTAAAACAATTGCGGTTATTACATAAAGAGAAATGCATAGCCAGCCATGCAAATCTAGAAAACTTAAAAACCTTTGATGAATTATGAGAGATTTAATTCAATTCGTATCTTATTTTCTTGTTTTACGAACCTCATAAAGCTTTCAAACATTATTTACGTTTTAGCTTTGGCAGCTGCATATGTCCTTCTAAGCACAAGAGCTGCATAATTATATTATTCTGTGAAAGGAACAGAAAAAAAAACTAATGCGGTTAAAGCTTGATAGACAAAGGAAAAAATCACTGTCATTTTTTGGCTCAGCTAGTCACTTTATATTGAATCCAGCCCTACCAGAAGTGGACGAAATCGAACATTAGATTTTTGTCCGACTGTAGGATCCGAATTGGTGACCTTCAGATTGGTACCCCAACGCTCTACCACTGCGAGAGCCCCCACCCCCTACCCCGACTCAAAGACAGAAACTCTAATCCAATTTATTATTTGAATCACACTGCAACTACCATTTATTATTTATAGGTTGGTAGGTTGGTTGGTTGGGTTGGTTTAACGTCCAACAGCAGCACTAGTGTAATGGCGAGTTATTATTTGAATCACACTGCAACTACCATTTATTATTTATTGGTTAGTTGGTTGGTTGGTTGGTTGGTTGGGTTGGCTTAACGTCCAACAGCACCACTTTATAGGCTATATTGTAGACGGGCCACAAGACGGACGTCTGACAATTTTATGTGCTGCCACACATGAGACAGTGCGGGGAGGTATTATGTTAGATAAATCTAGAGTACTCAAAGACACAAGCTACATATTGCTGCAAACTCCAATATATATGAGAAAAGTGCGAAGAGAAGGGAGGGGGAGGGGGGTAGCTGTGTTGTCATTACAACTATTCAGGGTTACACCTCAACAAATGAAGTACTTTGGGTGTTTTGAGCCCAAATATTTTGATGGAAAAGGCTTAAGTTTAAATTTTCGATGGTTTCACTCTCTCTCTCTCTTTCTCTTTTGCTCTTTCTCTCTTTCTCTCCTGTCTCTCTCCCTCTCACTCTATCCCTCTCTTTTTCTCTTTTTTTTCTCTCTCTTTCTATCTCTTTTGATTTGTTTTCTTTTTGTTGTAAAATTCAGATTTCAACCGACTATCCAGAAGCTACCGCAGTAAATCTTCTCGACGGTTTTTCAGAACTTATTTGTAGGCCGCATTTTGTTGGGTTTTTTTTTTTTTTTTTTGCTTTGCTGTTGTCTTTTGATTGTTTCTCATTTTATTGTTGTTGTAAAACTCGGATTCCGACCGATTTTCTAGCCGTTCCGCAGTAAATTTTTCTTGACAGCTTCTGAGAATTTTTTGTGGGCCTTGTCTCGTTGTTTTTTTCTACCTCCCTCCTTCGAGAGTATCTTAAAACTGTTTTTTTTTTTACTCCGTCCTTCGAGAGTATCTTAAAACTGTTTTTTCTACCTCCCTCCTACGAGAGTATCTTAAAACTGTTTTTTTTTCTACCTCCCTCCTTCGAGAGTACCTTAACACTTCTTGTCGGGCGTGAGTTACTCAATCAGATTACTCGCGAGGGCGGGCGCCCAAGGTCTATGTCTATGAGTCGAATAGATCAGTCCGTGTCTGTGAGAGTAAGTCAAATAGCAGTGATTCCCTACTGACTACAACAAAATCAATTATTCAGTTCTTTCTTAACAAATCATTCTAAGGTGTGGGAGCCTTCAGTTTTATTTATTTCTTTCATAGACACACATACATAAAACGTGTTGGTGCGTTTCACAACTTTGTAAGGTTTTTCTTTTTCTTTTTCAGAGGTCCAAAGCTCATGTGTATTCTCTCAAATAATATTTTTTATTTCGCATTTATGTGTGTGTGTTGTTTTTAAATTGTTTTCTTTATGGGGAGGGGGTCTATTGTAAATATATACACATGTATGTATATCTTTTTGGCATTCATTTATATATCCATAAATCTAAGACATAAGTGCAATGCTGTAAATTATTTCAGATTTAATATTTTTTACTGACGAAGTAAATTGAAAACAAAAAAATTAACTTAATTTCACGATGAACTCAAGTCGCCTAAATATGAGCAAAGAGTACTTACAATAAGAAAAAAAATAATAGTTGAAATTAAATTTGGAATTAAACATTTCCATTTGTGTTCCAATTCCAAAAATGTTTTGGTTTTTCTATGCAAACTCGGTATCAAATAAACAATATTGAACAAAAGGTAAATATTTCTAGAAATATAATTATGTGACAGCATAGCAAACATGATGTCGGCAGCTAAGAGAAAATGTTTGAAATGTTGGCATTGGTTAAAAATGTGTGTAAATTTGGAAGAAAGCAGAAGTTAAATTAGATCTCAGTTGAATATTTGTCATAGTGTTTGTTTAAAGACCAGGTCTGTTTAGGTGTGTTTATCATTCCCAAATTGAAAATTGTAAATCAAAGAAAGATAACAAAAGAAATGTCCTCTGTCTCTCTTTTAAAATAATCTTGGTTGGAATGAGTTTCCTGCAACAGTGTGTCCAAAGAATACCTTGGTCAAAAGGCTTACGTATCTTTCAACATTATGTTGATATAATTATCTGTCTATTTGTAAATCTTTGTATATATTTTGATATCCATTGATCTCTCTTTCTCTCTCTCTCTCTCTCTCTCTCTCTCTCCTCCCTCTCTCTCTCTCTCTCTCTCTCTCTCTCTGTATATATATTAAATATACTATATATACTTTCTAGTTAACATAATTTATATAATTGTTGTAATGTGAGGCGCCTCTCAGAATTCATGAAACTTTTTTTTTGCTTGTGTTCTGCCCCCACCTCCACCTCACCTCCACCCTCATCTCCACCCTCACCTCCACCTCACCTCCACCTCACCTCTTACCCCACCCCAACCCCGGCCTCCGCAATTTAACTGAAACTCCTCGAGCTCTACCTGTTTTGGTAGCTCAGCTTTACAACAAAACAATGATGGTATTAAAAATGTAAGGCTCTGTTTGAATTGTACCTGCCCAACGCTTTGGAATGACCCAAACACCATTAATCTAACGATTGTGTTTATCTTTTATAGCCCATCGTTATATCGCTCCAAAAATCCAACACACCATTTAGTTCATACTTTGCCTGTAGTACTTTTTGCACATAGCTAGAAAGAGGACCACAAAACATCATTTAGTTGAAATCAAAACTGTGCGAGTAGTTTTTCATTCTGCCCACCGCTAAACAGAGTCTCATATAATATAATTTTAGGCCTGTGTGTTATCTGTCTGGTACACAGACTTTAAACACCATTAAGTTAATATTCAAACTCAGATCTATCTCACCGTCACTATAGAAGGTCATTAACACTATTTAGTTAAGATTTTGCAAGTGATTTACCTGCCCATTGCTAAGACTTCGCATGTGTTTTATCTACTCATAGCTATACAGCGCCCTAAAAAATATGCAGTTTTTACTTTGTATTTTGTATGCCCCACAGGTGTGAGGATGGCGAGAATGGCGACTTGATTCTTCACTACTACAGCGGCAGACCAGGTCTTCATCCCATCGTCAAAGGTAAGGATTTGAACTCCGTGCACTGTTGGCTATACAATGCTAGGTCTATACCCCGATCATTAAAGGTAGGTGTTCGAACTCACAATACTGTTGGCTATGTATTGCTAGACGTACATCTCTTCCGCAAATATAAGGGTTCTTACTCCCCAGACTGTATTGCTAGATATACAGCCGCATCAAAAAATGTAAGGATTTTAACTCCATTAGGATTTGAAGCTCCGAGCACTGTTGGCTATACATTGCTAGGTCTACACCCCCATCATTAAAGGTAGGTGTTCGAACTCACAATACTGTTGGCTATGTATTGCTAGACTTACATCTCATCCACAAGTTTAATGACTTTAATTCCCCAGACTGCAGAAAATTAATGTGTTGCTAGATAGACAGCCGCATCCATAAAGGTAACGGTTCAAACGCACTATATTATATTCTACAAGCTGCTAGGCATAAACCCATATCATCAAAGGTAAGAGTTCGAACTCACTGTGTAATAAGCAACATGTTGTAAGGTTTACAGCTCCATCATCAATTGTATAATGTGATCGGCTGAGACAGGAGTCATGGTATCCCCGCCCTGTTTCGTGTGTGGCGGCACATGCAATTGTCAGACGTCCGTCTTGGGGCCCGTCCACAATATAGTCTATATAGTGCTGATGTTGGACTTTAAAACCAACTCAACTCAACCCATCATCAAATGTAATTGTTAGAATCCATTTCAAGGTCGGTTACATGCTGCTAGGTTTGCATCCTTATCATCAAATAATGAAGTCCTCGCTGTAATTGTAGGCTACATGTTGTTAGGTCTACATGTTATAGTCAAAGGTAAGGACGTTAATTCCGTGCACTGTTAAAAGTTCACAGCTCATTCTCAAATGTAAGAGTTCTAATTCCACCCACTCTTTTAACCATGTTGCTAGGTCTACGACCTACATGCCATTGTCAAAGGTGAGGCTTCTAGTTATCCACAGTGTATGTAGGGTACACTTTGCTACGTCTGCATCCTATTTTCAGTGGTAATGTTTCTAATTCCAATCAGTGTATGTGGGTTACATGTTGCTAAACCTACATTCCATTTTCAATTATAAAGGTTCGAAGTTGATGTACTCTAGATTTTGGTTTATGTGCTGCGAGGTTGCAGTACATACAGATCCATAACAGAATTGACCAAACTTTTTTATCTGAGATATTAAGATCAATATTTCTTCATAATAGTGGGGCGAACTGGCTCAAATGGTAGAGCGTCATTTTCCAGATCGGGGGTTCGAATCCCACGATCGGCAGATTTATTTTCGTCCCTGTAACTAGTTGGGTCGGTGTCAATTAAATGTGACTGGCTGAGACAGGAGTCATGGTATCCACGCCTTCTCTCGTGTGTGGCAGCAGATAAAATTGTCAGACGTCAGTCTTGGGGCTCGTCCACAATATAGCCTATAAAGTGCTGATGTTGTTCTTAAACCAACTGAACTCAACTCTTCTTCCCAATAGTAATGCTAATACATAGCCCAGTTGCACTTGGTAGAGACACGCTAAAAGTAAGAACTTGCGTATGCTAGACAGCGCCTATGTTTCCACCCAGGCAATCACCACGACCAATAAATTAATAGACCAATCGGTAATTTCCGATCACCTCCCCCGACCTCGAGTACACGAATACGCCATTAGTTGGCATGGTCACATTTATTGGACGTACGTCTAAATTTCATGTCAGTGGGGTCATTTAAGCTCAACTTACCAAAGGCACGGTTTTATTTTATTTTGCATTCACAAGTTTGGCTGAATATTATTTAGAAGTTATGAGTTGTTTGTTCTTTGAATTTTCATTATAGGGTTCAGGGAAAGTATGTTCAATTTGTTTTTACAAGTTAGTACGTGTGTGTGCCACTTATTTCAAGTTGTTATTTCTCTTGATATTTATTCACCTTGTTTCTTTTCCATAAGATTTGCTGCTGTTTTTTGTGTATGTGTGAGAGTGAGTGTGTTGCTTTTGGTTTTGTTTGTTTGTTTGTTTGTTTGTTTGTTGTTGTGTTGTTTTTTTTTTTTTTTTTTGTTGTTGTTTTTTTGGCCAGGTCTGCAATTTGTACTTGTCTTGTTCCATTTTCTTATTTGCTAAAAACCTCTTCATTTTACATGTTCGCTATGAGTGTCAATTTTTTTATAATTCCATATATATATATATATGCATTCATTTTGAATACAATATTATAGATCGGTTTCATTTTTCTTATCGTGTGACAAAAGCTCTTTTTTATGATAAACCAAAACTTGTACAACCCGCTGGTTTGGTCTGATTATGTAATTTCATAATCACACCCAGTACAATCAGTAGATTTTCGGTACCTAGGCAGATTTGACGAGATAAATGTGTGTTATTGGCGATTTATCCACTGAGAAGTCAATTGTTCATAACCCATTGCAATTTTGCCGGATAGACCATACATTGAATTTTGTCTGTTTCGGATAATTGTAGCCACATGCCTTTTAAACAAATTGGTTGATTCGGTTTTTCCCTAGATTAGTCTTGGTAATTTAGAGAGATAATGTCCAATTGCTAAAATGACTGGGCGAGCTGTTATTCAACACTTCCATAATATGAATGGTTTGTACTAGATTAAAAATCGAGGCTCTGCTGTATACAACACTTACAAAACAAGCACGGTTTGTACTAGACTAATAATAGACACTTTGCGGTATACGACATTTACAAAACAAGTACGGGTTGTACTAGATTAATGATAGACATTTTGCGGTATACAACACTTACGTAACAAACACGGTTTGTGCTAGATTAACAATAGAAGCTTTGCGGTATACAGCACTTACAAAACAAGCACGGTTTGTACTAGATCAAAAATAGAGGTTTGTTTTGCGGTACACAACACTTACAAAACATGCACGGTTTGTACTAGATTAATAATATAGGTTTGTTTTGCGGTATACAACACAAAACAAGCACGGTTTGCACTAGATTAATAATACAGTATTTGCGGTTTCCCACGACAGTTATGGTTGACATAATCACGCCGTTTAGACACGAAATTCTCTGTTTGTTCATAGTAAATGGTAGCATTGCGATTGGACATCAATGCACATCCTCATTCTTAATTTTTGCTATGGGCGGAGTCGAACTGGAGATATTGGTAGTGCGTTGGCCTCCTACAATGGGAGGTCCCAGGTTCGAATCATACGATTTGGCAGGATTTCAAAGTTAAGTCTTAATTCGCCGCGTAGTTTTTGGGTCCGTGCCAGTATAATGTGACCGGCTCAGAAAGGAGACACCATATCCCCGCATTGTCTCTATGTGTGGCACCACGTAAATTATCAGACGCTCGCCTTAAGCACCGCCCATGATAAAGCCTTGCTGCTAACTTGAACGTTAAGAACATACTCACTGGTCCCCCCCCCTCTACAATGGTAGTACTATGACTAACCCGCCGCTCCCACAATAGAAGGTCCAATCTGTAGGATGTCTGCGCCAGACCGCCCATCATGTAGATTGGTTATCGAACCGCAACAAAACAACTTTGACACACACAGGAACAAATTCCAAGCCTCTGTTTCATCAATTATTGACCCCTTTGTTCGCTTTTTCTGCATTTGTGAGCTCTCTTTTTCCCTGTCTCTCTATCGCTATCTCTTTGTCTCTGTGTCTCTGTCTTTCTCTGTCTGTCTTTCTGTCTGTTTGTCTATATGTCTGACTATGTCTGTCTGCCTGTCTGCTCTCTCCCTCTATCTCTCTCTCTCTCTCTCTGTCTCTCTCTCTCTCTCTCTCTCTCTCTCTCTCTCTCTCTCTGTCTCTCTATCTATCTATCTATCTATCTATCTATCTATCTATCTACATATCTATCTATCCATCTATCTATCTACCTATTTATTTCTCCCTCTCTCTATCTATCACTATCTCTCTGGGTTTTCATTTATCTCTCTATCTATCTATCTATATATCAACGGAAATATACGTGTTTTTAGAAAATGAATTGCTTTTATCCTCTGTTGTAAACAACGCTTTAAAGCCACATGATCTCTAAACCCAATAAATAATAGTAATAGAGTTGTCTATAGATGCATTAGATGGGTCGTTTGTTTTTTAAAGAAAAAAAATTGTGTTTTTGAAAAATTACACGTGATGAACTTTGACCTTTCAACAATCACATTTACGGCGGTAAACATTTTGTAGGTTATGGTTTAGATGTTTAACATCAAATATGTAAAAAAAAAAAAAAAAAAAAAAAAAACTTAACTGGCCTAGGTGGGTTTTTTATCACTAATTTTACTCAACTAATATAAAATATAACAAAATATCCAGCCCTAAGTACAGGAAGAGGATGACAGTTCCAATAGCTATAGCTTCACATAAACACAGCTGATTGAATAGATAGAAAAGAGTTGTGGTACCAAAGGCTGAAGAGGACAGCGCACAAAAAGTGTGAATAGCTATGTAACAAGGAAAGAGTGCCTATCAGTGAACTCATCAGGAGAACTGACAACAAAGATGAACAAAGGGCCATAATCGCCGATGTCTGCAACATCAAGACGAAGAAGAAGAAGAAGAAGAAGAGAGAGAGAGAGAGAGAGATAAGGATTTTGAGAAAATAAACGGCTTTATTACTTAGTAATAAACAACGCTTTGAAGCCCCAGGACACCTAAACCCAACCTTCTGCGAGCTTAGGGTTTGTAATAGAGCTGTCTATAGATTTATTAAATGGGTCGTGATTTTTTCTAAAGAAACATTCCGAGTTTCTTTCATTACACCTGATCAACTTTGACCTTTCAAAAAATAATCTCCTGTCACACTTACGGCAGTAAACATTTAGTAAGTTATGGTATGGGTGTTTAACATCATGAAAATGTAAAAAAAATGGTAATCAGTTGTATTTTGTTACTGAACTAATAATCATCTTTGGATTTCATGAAATCGCAGCAATTACCCAGCCCTAACTACAGGAAAAGGATGACATTTCTTCACATAAACGCAGCAGATTTGAATAGATAACCAAGTATAGTGTAGAAAGAGGTGTGGTACCAGGGGCAGACTACGCACAAACAGTGTGAATAGCTACGCTACGAGGAAAGAGTCCCTCAGCAGTGAACTCATCAGGAGAAGTGACAGCAGAGATGAACAGAAGGCCATAATCGCCGATGTCTGCAACAGAAGAGCCCTGTCTCGTGTGTGGCAGCACATAAAATTGTCAGACTTCCGTCTTGGGGCCCGTCAACAATATAGCCTATATAGTGCTGCTGTTGGAAGTTAAACAAACTCAACCAACCAACCTACCAACCCAACTAAGCTCGTATTTTTATATATAAACGTATGAGCCTTTCTATACAGTAGTACAGCTTAGGAAGTCATAAAAGGCATCCTACGTTCCCTGAAGCGAATATGAATTTTTGATTGCAAAAGAAGTCTGTCACGCGGACATAAAGCTGCGTTTAATGTTTAATTATAAAACAAAAGAAATCATAGTTTACATAATCCACGGTTATTATGCCAAAAGGTTATTCTGCCAAAAGGTTACTCTGACCAACTATACAGAACAAGGAAATATCAAAAATATTATTTTTCTTTTTTTTGGGGGGGGGGAAATGAAACAAATCATCGTACAAGTTTTTAAATAAATAATAGGCACAATAAGTCGGTTTTATTCTGGTAAAACGGACATGTAAAAGTACGCATTTCAGGAAACGGGAAAATCTAGTGTTTCTTCAAACTTTCAAATTTTGAAACTGACAGCACATAATAGAGGAGGGGCTTACGTCTTCAGTAATCAACGTCTTTTCTGGGAAATCTAGATCCTTAAAAAATGAAGGCCCTCAACTTCCTGCTGAAAGTGATATGGAGATCGATAAGTTGATGTATTAATCTATAAGTTATCCATCAATAGCTGCATTATTATTGCATTATGCTCGTCCAACTCCCTCCCAGTCTTTCTCCTCCTCCTCCTCTGCTTCTTCTTCTTCGTCTCGATTCTCCTCCTCCTCCTCCTTCTCCTCCTCCTCCTCCTCCTCTTCTTCTTCGTCTCCATTCTTCTCCTCCCCCTTTTCCTTCTCCTTCTCCTTCTCCTCTTTCTCCGCCTCCTCCTAATCCAATTCTTCCACCTCCTCCTCCTTCTTCATCTCACCACGATCCGCTTGTTTCAATATTTTTCTATGCTTCATTTTTTTAATCTCTCTTCTGTCGGTTCATTTCTCATCTGTCTTCCAAAAAAACCAATGAGTTTTCTTTCGAAACTACATAATTCACCCATTTAAACATCCCTATTTTCACATAGATCTAAAAATAACCATAATACTGCAAGACAGCTTGAAATTGCCCTAGGGGTTTCCCATGTTTCGGTGAATCCATGAAGAAATCATTTGCATCAATTAAAACGATAACGGTGGAACGAAGCCAGCCTTGGGTGTCTACAGATAAAACTAACAAGAAGAAGAAGAAGAAGAGCTGCGCAAGGTGATTAGGTGCCCTTCAAGTCAAGGCTTTTAATCACACAAAGCGCAATCATTGTACAGTCATTTTCACTAAAAGCCTACGTCTGACCTTAGTGCAAAAATACCCAAAAAAAATCCAGCCTGACTAAAGTTCAAGCAGTAAATCGTTAATCGTCACTTTAACACCCCTGTGCCTCCATCATACTCAACTCAAGAAGTATAATTAAGATTGAGGCATAAGAAATGGAGTCTTTTGGCGCCTCGCTATTCTCTATGAGCGGTGAAGTGATGCTAAATCGATGCAACTTTGACAGCTATAATTTTACGTCGCTATCAATTAGTTATCAATTTTAACTTAACCTTACTTCTATCCACCCCTGAGTACTATGAACCCTCTAATTCTGACTTATGTATTTAAAAACACAGTGACGCAACCAAGTTTTGACCTAGAAGTCTTCTAAACATAGGAAAATTACCCTATATCACGTTCAAATAAAGTAATTATCTCAGGTTCTTCAAATGGTAGAGTTAAAATGTTTTCGACATCTTGATGTTAAATTTTATGCTTCTCAACACAATACAAATAACTTAAAAAGCCAAAATTCTGACTTTTGCCAGATTCAACAGGGTTCCCTCACTCTTGACTGTCTTGTTTTTTTGGCGTAGGATTACTAGAATATTTGACTGCTTCTGAGATCAGCTTATCCAACGGAGTCACATAGCGTACATGTGTGCGTGCGGTGAAATAGTCTTGCATTTGAAAAATGAAAAACTGTTTTCAAATCTGAAAAAATTGTACTCTATCTTTATTAGTTTAAAAGTTACACATTTTGGGGAAAATCCTAAAAACAGTGCGATTTCATGAGCATTGCTGGCAAAATACTGTGACTCTGTAGAGTTAAAAATGAATCTAAATTTGCACTGACAAAATCTGTTTGTGATAACAGTTATGGAGGACTTTTGAATATTCTTTGTGCAGAGGTGACAAGTTTCTACACACATATGATGACATTTTAAGGTTATGGCTATGAGTGTAAACAAGCCTAGAAAACGGACTCCGGAAACTGTGGATCGAGACGATATGACTTGAATAAGACAGTTATAATCAAAACAAATTACTGTATTTTAGATTAGTCTAAAGTTATTGATGCTTCCACCAAATATCTAGATCTGATTTACTTCTAGATTATAATCTAACAGTAATATTGTTGTTGTTCTTGTACCTTTTACATAGTACAGACCGCTCCGGAAGTTGTGCGTGGTCGCCGAAAATAGACCAACAATCTTAACCACGTCACCACTATAAATAGATTGACCTGCTTCTATGGGATAGACAGAATTGTCATTATGATATTGTTCGATCTAATTCAGCTAGTCACCGTCTCTGATCAATTGATTTCCCTTTGTTATCAATTGCTTTTCATTCTTCGTCGCAAACTAGGCTTTTTCGATGGCAGGTCCCCAAACTACAACTATATATAAATATAGCTGGTATATTTTTAATGGTATTGTTTTGTTTAATTTGCTGGATTTTTTTAAAGAAAATTGTCAAAGACTAGACCATTTTGCGTCTATCAATAATTATTATGTACTGCCACACATAGACGGACCGGGGTTTTTTTAAAAAGTTAATTCATGTATACACAAACGTTTAATTATAGGTTTGTGTGCAGGGTTTCGTATAAATGTATGAGCCTTTCTATACAGTAGTGAAGCTTAGGAAGTCAGAAACGACATCCTACATTCCCTGAAGCGAATGTTAATTTTTGATTGTAAAAGAAGTTTGTCGCGGTGAGAAAGCTGAGTTTAACGTTCAATTATAAAACAAAAGAAATCATAGTTTACCTAATCTAAAAGGTTATTCTGCCCAAAGGTTATTCTGCCCAAAGGTTATTCTGCCCAAATATACAGAACAATAAAATATAAAAAACGTTAATTTTCTTTTTATTGGGAAATGAAACAAATCATCTTATATTAAGCTTTTCAAAAAAATAATAGGCACAATAAGTTGGTTTTATTCTGGTAAAAAGACACGTAAAAGTACGCATTTCAGGAAACGGGAAAATCCAGTGTTTCTTCAAACTTTCAAATTTTGAAACTGACAGCACATAATAGAGGAGGGGCTTAAGTCTTCAGCAAGGCGTCCAAAAATAGAAGGCAAAATTATCCATCAATCGCTGCATTATAATTCGTGCATTATGCTCGTCCAACTCCCTCCCAGTCTTTCTCCTCCTCCTCCTCTTCTTCTTCATCTCCATTCTTCTCCTTCTCCTTTTCCTTCTCCTCCTCCTCTTTCTCCTCCTCCTCCTCTTCTTCTTCGTCTCCTTCTCCTTCTCCTTTTCTTTTTCCTTCTCCTTCTCCTCTTTCTCCGTCTCCTCCTCCTAATACAATTCTTCCTCCTCCTCCTCCTTCTTCATCTCATCATGATCAGTTTCTTTTTTCATTCTTTTTCCATGTTTCAATTTTTTAATCTATCTTCTGTCGGTTCATTTCTCATCTGCCTTCCAAAAAAACCAATCAGTTTTCTTTCGAAACTACTTTATTCACCCATTTAAACATCCCTATTTTCCCATAGATCTAAAAATAACCATAATACTGCAAGACAGCTTGAAATTGCCCTGGGGGTTTCCCCATCTTTCGGTGAACCAATGAAGAAATCATTTGCATCAATTAAAACGATGACGATGGAACGGAGCCAGCCTAGGGTGTCTACAGATAAAACTAACCCTTGCGGGTAAAAGAATATTATATAAAAGTCAAGAAAACTGGGATGCGATGGGAAAAGGATTAATGATTATTCAATTGCAAAATTATTCTTTGTTTAGTTTATACTTAAACAAACCTCACCGAACGAAATGAAGGGCAACTGAAAATAAAACATCGCACTTGCATAAATACTCCCCTCTCACATAATAAATAAAATGCAATGGATAGAAAAAAAAACGTTGCTCACATGAGGAGGGGGGGGTGGCCTGTACCTAAGGTGTAGAACATCAGCTTCCGACGCAAAAGGTCCCGAGTTCGAATCCTGGCGGTTGCGTTCCCTACTGGTTGGGTCGGTGTCAGTATAATGTGACCGGCTGAGACAGGAGTCATGGTATCCCCGCCCTGTTTCGTGTGTGACAGCACGTACAATTGTCAGACGTCGTCTTGGGGCCCGTCCACATATAGCCTATATAGTGCTGATGTTGGACGTTAAACCCAACTCAACTCAACTCACCCCTCCCACATAATAAATAAAATGCAATAGATAGAAAAAATGCGCTGAGTGGTTAAAAAAAGAAGTGAAGGAGTGGCTACCGCTGCCGTGAGCGGAAAGTCGGGAACTGACAAATCGAGAAACTATTGGAGCGCCGCGAGGGAGACTGGGCAATCAATTAAGATAACGGCCGCTAAACGCCTTCTCGAGTGTACACAGTGCTGCCCAGTCATGTGCTTAAGAGAGAGGGGTTGGGAGATAGAGCGGGGAAGAGATAGGGAAGAGAGAGAGCGGGGAAGAGAGAGAGAGAGAGAGAGAGAGAGAGAGAGAGAGAGACAGAGACAGAGACAGACAGACAGACAGACAAGTAAAGAGACGGAGAAAGATAGATAGACAGACATACCTACTGACAAAGAGACAGTGATGGATAGACAGACAGACAGACAGAGAGATAGGGAGACAGAAAGAGTGAGTCAGGGAGAGTGGGAGAGGGAGATGGAGCAAAGATAGAGATAGTTGCACAGACAGAATCATATAGATAGATAGATAGATAGATAGATAGATAGATAGATAGATAGATAGATAGATAGATAGATAGATAGATGGCGATTTTTCTCGTTACTGATTGAGTCGGTGTCAGTTTATTTAATGTGAGCTACTGAGACAGGAGTCATGGCATCCCCGCCCTGTCTCGTATGTGGCAGCATATAAACGTATCAGACGTCAGTCTTGAGCCCGTCCACAATATAGCCTATATAGTGCTGATGTTGGACGTTAAACCAACTCAACTCAACCCCCCTCCAGAATGGACACAAGAGTCAGCAGCATTATTAACCACAAACACAGAGGTACCAAACGACAATCAACATAGTCGGTCCCGTTCTACCATAAAGATAACGAGAGATAATATTAGAATTACTATTAGCAGTGAGACGGTATGTGCATTAGGTATCTTTATCCACGACTAAATCCGAAAAACATAATAAATCACTGCACCACCACCACTACCACCACCACCACCAAAAACAACAACAACAGCAACAAAACCAAATACAAGGTCGCACATGCCCTACGGTATAATTTTCAGGTGGATAGAATGAGTTTAATCAGTGATAGTGGTTTTCTATCATAAAAGTAGAAACCTATATTTGTACGGTGTTCTGCTTAATATTGTTACTTTGTGAAGAGCAATAACAACAACACCACCAACGAACGGTGTAACGCTTAATATTGTTACTGTACGGAGAGCAATAACAACAACACCATCAACGCCAACAAAAATAAGAGAAATAGAAGACAGACAAACACTATGCAGAAATCCACACGGGAACGTGGGGAATAGATTGGGTGGAGAGATCGAAAATCAAGCACTGTTGAACACACCCCCAATGTTTGTGTCTTGCTGAGTTTTATTTCTCAGCATCGGTATTTAATTGGCGACCATCGAGTGCGGTGGCGTTTGTTTTGAATTTTGTATGGAGGTAAATAAAGCGCGTCAGTGTGTGTTGGTTTTTATGTGCCATTGAACGATCGATGTGCCCTAGCTATGTGAAAGGGATTACGGCGATGTGTGAATAGGGTGAATGAATATTGATGCTAGGATTCGCATTTTCTTTTGCTGCTGAGAGTAAAAAGAGAATGAGAATTACGAAGAGTATTCTGGCTGTGTCATAGATTTGGAGTGGTCAGCTCATAACAGAAAGGTCAAACAGGTACCATTATTTTGAAAATTAAAAGAAAAAGAAAGAGAAAGAACCAGGAGCCGAACAGATGAGATAGAAAGTCGTATTAAGAAAAAGTGAAGGTAGTAGAATGAACGAGACAAAGAAAGAGAGACATAGAGAGGTATAAAAAAGAGAAAGAGGCCGAAAAAAAAGAGATGAAAAGAGGGGGAGGGAGAGAGGAGAAAGAGAGAGAAAAAGTAAGAAAAATAGAGAGCGAGAGGCAGAGATAGTGACAGAGAGAAGGAGGAGGAGAGAGATTTTTGCGCAACACACACATTTAGAAATCATAGTTGAAATGTTGGCCCGTCTTTCGAAACAATAAACCTTCCAACCTCGAAAAAATACAACAACAAAACAACAACAACAACAACAACAACAAAAACAAAGGGGAAAAAACACTGAGAACGAATGATTTTAAACATAACTTTTCCCCCCGCAAGTAATAATGACCTTTTTTTTTAAATTTTTCCACAAATCTAACAAGACATTAATTTCTCCGAGCGGATGTAACCACGCAATGTTTAATGCTCAATAATTGACTTATTCTGTCTCATACGTCTGTCTGTAACTTCTTGATGTGTCTGTCTGCCATTTTCAAAACCTTGCTGAATATTTTGGGTTTTATGGGATTCGCAGTCGTTGTCGCACTAATACAGCGATTACAGATTTTGAGCTTTAAGGCTGAAGATATACTTAGTTTGTCCGTTTGCTGTCAGAAAACTGATTACTGTGAATGAATGGAAGAAAAACGGTCATACGTCCGCCATTTGCTGCCCTTCCGTTTTCCAGTTTAAGCAACAATGAATTCGATTTCATTTCAGAGAAATGTCTTCAGAATATCTGAATTTGTGCTTATTTATGTCTGATACACCAAATTGAAATTGAAGTCTTGCTAAAGCAGTTCTTAGATTAGTTGGTAACCCGTTATTCAACGGGTATGTTTCAATACAGATTTAGGATTTAAATGAAGATTAGAATGTCGTGCTTTGATTTTTCGATAACTTGGCAACCCGAGTTGGCTTAAACACGTCGCACAGTCTTTTTTTCTAAACATTGCAGGAAGAAATTTCATTGCTAACACATTCAAACATCCAGATATGGCAAAACCCATTTGAACTTAACATATGTTTTATATCAGTTACCCAAGATACTGTTTTCTTTTCATTCAATTATTAAGCATTGATAAGCTTATTTGGGTAGCACAAATCTGTCGTTGTAAGCAGTATTAAGCGATATTTAAAGCGTCGAATTTTTATTTTGATGTGTAGTGGAAACCTAGCAGCTGTACCTCCATACAGAGAAGTATTTTAGCAATGAATTGATAGGTTTAAAAAGCGTTTGATAGTGGTAGTGTGGACTTGCTCTATTTCTGTGTAATCACGCATACCCCGTTATAGCTCACTGGTATAGAAGAAAATGGTCTGTATTTTAACATAAAAGAGTTTAAACAATATATTTATATCCGGGCATGTTAAAGCTTTCAGACATTTTCTTAATTCATAACTTATCTGTTTGGCCGTGCTTAATAACATTGAAATGCAATTTGTGAAGCTCATACTAGACATAAATTCTATCCCAAGATTTTTGTACGAGTTAACGATTCGTTTTGATTAGTCATTAGAAAAGGCAAAAAAAATGCTTGCTATGATCTAGGACAGACAAATAAACAACAACAACAAAACTGTAAGTAACATAAAAAGCATCTGCTCTCTCGTCATGGGCAAAAATGGGGGAGGGGGTTCTGTAACATTAAAACAACTCATGTCACAGCAATGGCTCTGAACACTGACGGCTGTGTCCCTTGTTAAAACTTTACTAGACAGCGGTTAGACGACTCAGTGTTAGAAGTTTTCCCTTCTCAAGACCGGTTCAGTGTTAGAGGAAGTTTTCCCTTCTCATTGAGAAAGCTAGTTGAAGTCGGGGTACGTTGGGTAACGTGAGTTTCCAAGGCCCTGTGTTTACAACTTTGTCCTGCCTGTAAATGAGCAGTTAAATCCCTGAACGTGCTCCTCTGAGAGCAGATAATAAATCACCTTCCATTGATTTAATTTTTTCTCACTTTAAAAATCACACTATACAATTTATAAAATAAAATGAAGCCTGGTGTACTCAATGGCATGTCAATACAACTATCAGGGTGTGGGTCAGTTTTCTTATAACTTTAAAAAATCCAAACGAAAGATTACAAATTGCATCAAACGAAAAAAAAACAGCAAAACAAAAGTTAATAATAACGTCCTATGAGCGTTTTCACAACATGAAAGAGTTGAAGTATCTCTTCATGAAAATATTTCTTTAATTCCTAAAGATTTCCTTCCTGTTCTAAAACAACATGATTTACAATTTTTTTTAATTCATCAGATTTGCCATAATCCCCACGAATTCCATTGGTTCCCAGCTAGTATATACTGAATGTGTGAGAAATTTTAGAATAGGGCATGAATTGAAAGGATAAATACTTTTACTCTAAGATCTTGGGATACTTTTTTATGATTCATGAAGGGCTGAGTACATGCCCAATTTTTTACAATTCTCGCCTTTCATGATTAACTGCTTAGACCGAAGCTCCTCGGAAGCATCTCTCGCTTTCTTATTGGTCTTATTTCATCTTTGTAATGGTGAACTGGCTTGTGTGGTAGAGCGCTGGGATTCTTTTCGGGAGTCCCTGGTTCAAACCCACTACCTGACAATTTTTATTAGCACAGTATAATTAAATTACACAACTTATCTTGTTCTAAAATAAGCCGTATACATGTATCTTAAACGTTTGACTCGAAACATGAACTGAAATTTTCACACAGTGTTTTTGAAAAAACCAGAAGAGGTTTATAGATATTCCTAATAACTCAGCCGTAAGTCTATTAAGTTTACAACAAGATTAAGTACATTTAATGTTATCAATAAAAATGTTTTTATGTTGCTGATTTGACAATGAGGTTTATCTCGTATCTTTTCTCTACAAGTATTGTTGTTGTTGTTGTTGTTGTTTTTGTTTGTTTTTTGTTTTGTTTTGTTTTTTGTTGCTTTTTCTCTCTCTAAAGCAACGCCGGAATCTTACAATTAGGTTGGTAATTTTTCGTGAGTTTAACATCCCCTATGTTTTCCTGAAAAATTCTATATAAAGATAGGTGCAGAATAATCGAACAGACGACTTAACGCGTGTTTGCCAACAGAAATATCAAAATCGATTTGTCCTGATCGGACGTCTGTCCACTTCTAAACTACACTTCTACCCTTACTATATCTTCCATCTCTTAATTCCACCTCTACCCTCAAACTCTACCGTCCACTGTACCCTCAACCTCTAACCTCCACTCTACCCTCCACTCTACCCTCCACTCTACCTTCACATCTATCCTCCACCTCTACCCTCCACCTCTACCCTCCACTTTACCCTCCACCTCTACCCTTCACCTTTACCCTCCACATCTGCCCTCCACCTCTACCCTCCACCTCTACCCTCCACCTCTACCCTCCACCTCTACCCTCCACCTCTACCCTCCACCTTTACCCTCCACCTCTACCCTCCACCTCTACCCTAAACCTCTACCCTCCACCTCTACCC
>RQTK01000086.1:0-19153 GCA_003991915.1 Elysia chlorotica
TGAAAGTCCAATTCTAAAAAATAACTGAGAAAATTAATGTTTTAAACTGAAATGGTTGGTGGGAAAGAAGAAAGGTTTTTAAGGAAAAAAGTGATTGGGAATTTATAATAAAAAAAAATAGGCAACAAGGACAGTTTATAACCACTAGGGCCTCTCACTACTGTGATTTGTAGGCCTTACTTGAATCAAGTTTAATAAATACCACAATGAGGTGCTTTTTCTGTAAATCATGGTATGCATACTACAAAATAGGTTTGGTAGGTGTTTTGCGCGCATTAAAACGAGCCAGAGCTTAAAATGGTGATACTTCTTTTTCAAAGTGGGGGATGATTTGTCACTAATGTCCATTGTTATCATTTGGGATATTGTGAGAACTGTTATCAAGACAACGTCTAACAATTTTACAGGAGGTCATACAGGATGGTTGTGTATGACTACTACTATATTGTACCTAAGCATCACTACTATCATTACCATTTAAATTTTTTTAGTGCAAATAAAAAAAAAGAATCAAACATATTTTGATAAGACACGATTTTAACCTGCAATTTTTTTTTCTCCCCAGCCATCACTTTGTTGGGGTGTGGATCACACGCAACGTACAATGACCAGAATTTCCTGCACGTGGCCTTGACCTTTGGCTTCATCGTTGCCACTGTGGTGTGGGTGTTCAACCACGTCTCTGGAGGTCACATGAACCCGGCCGTCACTCTGGCAGCCCTCTTCACCCGCCGCGTCAGCATCATCAGGTACGGCGCTTAATAACATCTTAATAATCTGTAAAGGATTTGGTACCATTGTTCAAGCTTGCAGAAACGATCGTGGATTTGACAAATATATTATCAAAATATCAGAAGATTTCATTTTTGGTTTTATATAGGTAGACAATTCTTCATCTCTTTTGTTGATAGTTTTTGAAATAATGTGTTATCAAGCGCCATAACAACTACAGGCTCTTCAACGTAACGCATGTATTTAAACCAGATAGCACTATCTGTAGAGCACTGAACTGAAATGTAGAAGGTCTGGAAATTGTCTCACATTAATTTTAGTTCACTGTTTTAGCTTGACGGTATCTTTAGTGTTGTAAAGGATGATAAACAGTTACTTTGGTCTAATGTTTCCTTAAGTAGCAAATTATTTTGAGCATTTATTTTTCACTGTATATTCACTGCTTGTCTTTGTAATAGAGAAATGTATCATTTGTTGTTTTGTCTATATCACCAGAGGTGTTCTGTACATCGTGTTTCAAATCATCGGCGGTATTATCGGTGCAGGCATTCTGTTCGGACTGACTGATTCCAAGAAGCATTTTACCGATTTAGGATCCAACGAATTGAGTGACAGCACAACGTCTGCTGAAGGTAAGCAGTGACTAGAAGGAAACGTGTGTTCCGCAGTAGATGTATACAGGACATGGAGAGAGAGTGAGAGAAATTGGGAGACAGAGACAGACATGTAGACATAAGAGAACAGAGACAGACAGCGAGGCAGCCGGCCGCAGTGAGAGAACAGGAATAGAGATACAGAGAAGAAATAGAGAGAGAGAGAGAGAGAGAGAGAGAGAGAGAGAGAGAGAGAGAGAGTGAGTAAGTACGTCTGTTTCTTAAAGCCCAACATCAGCAGCAAGGATATATTATGGTCACGTCCCAGACTGACGTCAGACATTTTCACGTGTAGAGACAGTTGGGAACACCAGGACTCCTCTCTCAGTTGGTCAAGTTAAACAGTCACCGATGCAACCGACAATACACTTTGTCTGATCGAAGGCTTCGCAATTGGGAGACAGGCTAGAGAGAACAAAACATGAGAATGTGTCAAAGAGTTTCTATCTTCATACGGTTGTGTTATTATCTATGCTTCAATATTTCAGGCCTAATGTTGAATTTTCTAAATTTCTTTCTTTCCCCCAGGTTTCGGCGTTGAGTTCATGATCACGCTGATCTACGTGCTTGCCTACTTCGCCTGCCATGACGACAAGAGGAGCGACCTGCGCGGGTCGGCACCGCTCACCCTCGGCGTGGCTGTTGTGGCGTGCCACATTTTTGCCGTAAGTGAAGATCGATAAATCAATACAAACTGATCTTAAACTTTATCGACCCTGCTACATTACTGTCACTTTGTCAAATAAACAGAATTTCCGTCGATTATTATAATCTGCAATGTCGATGTCCAAAATTGTATTACGATTATACCAAATACCATAAAATATAATTTGATTGTGATATTAACGGTTTGATATTATTCTTCCAGATGCCATTCACCAAAGCCGGGATGAATCCTGCCAGAAGTTTCGGACCGGCTCTCATTGCTGACCACTGGGATGATCACTGGGTGAGTAAACTCAATCTATCTACATCTTTGGGGATGCTTTTAGATTCAAGCATACTTGAAGGCATGGGAAATCATCCCTTTTACCACCAAACCACACGATCTAGATCGTTCATTGGTTTCTTCCGTAAAGTCGATTAGCAGAAACTAAGTGCGAAGGGTCTCATAAGTACGCCCTCATCATCACTATCATGCTGGCTTGTCGGTAGTATCTGACGTAGACTCCCATACAATCTGCCCAAAGAGCTCTTGAAACTTCCTTCATGCCTCGCTGGGCCTTCTTTGTAGCCAGTCGCTGATGTCATCTATCCACCTTCTTGTAGGTCTGCCCTGTTTTCGTTTTGCCCATAGGATATGTCTGTAAAAACTGTTACGTCTTTTCAGGTGCCCAAAGTATTTCAGTTTTCTTTCTTTAATAGTATTCAAAAGCTAATTTGGTTTGATCTTAAGTTCTTTTAGTATGTCGTCATTTCGTCTGTTATGCCCATGGAACTCTACGCATTTTTATGTAGCATCTTAATTCAAAAGAACACAGCTTCTTTCCATCTGCTTTTGTAATAGTCCATCATTCATATCCATATGTGGCAATGCCGAATATGCAAAATACTATTAAACTGACTTCTATGTTATGTCTTCATGGCCTTAAATCGGGTTTTGATACGTGTACTTTTGAGTATGAATACTAAAAAATGGTTCCAAATTATTTTGATCATATCAAAGAGTGTATATTCTTTTTTTTTACATTTATTTTGTTGTTGTTTTTTTCATCAAAGGCATAGATAATATCGTTATGTTGGATGTTTCTTTCATACTTTCCTATGCTCATTTTTTTAAAGTTTTTGGATACTTTCACCAAAAGAGCGGGCAATGCGGAGGGGTTTGGATAGTGAAAACAGACAAGCAAATAAAAACCCCACTAAAACACACAAAAAAAGCCATATCAGTAGAAATCCGATTCATGTAGCCCTCTGATTCTGACACAGAGCACAATGAATGAGCCTTTTAAGCAAACAAGAGCATGCGATCTTTGCTTTCGTACATCTAACGCAAAAAGTAAGACAAAGTCCCCTGTGTATGTCCCGTGTCTGAGATCTTTAGCTGCCCAGAGCCCAACTGCTTATCTTGTTTACTCAAGCGCAAGCCCATGCCACACTGCCAAGAGGTGTGAATTACTAGAATTGTTCAGAAAGGAACTTAAATCTCGGAACTTCGTGAAGATAAAGGGTAAACTTTGTCTACTAATAGCAGTGATAGCACGTGGGTGGTAAAATCGTGTGACATACATAGCATAATGATGCTGACATAAAATATAATTACTTTTTAAAATTGAAAAAGTTCACACACACATAGTGGAAAATACAGACTAAAATATTCCTTTTTTGCATTTCGGTTCTCCTTACAAAAAATCACATTGGCCCAATTTAACTTTCTCATAAAAAATTTATTGGCGTCTCTTAGAAGGAACTACGCTCAGAGGTTTTTTAAATTTAATTTTTTTATGCTTATTTAAAATTACATTGAAACACCCTCTCTTATTTACTTTCTCTTTTTCAAAGGTGTTGTCCTATTCGTCAACATACAAGATTGACCCTTTTTGTCTATGTTTCCATTAATACATTTTACGCAAATGATAGCAGTGCACGTATGTACTATACTAACGTATTCCAGTGTTTTATACTGCTTATGCTTTTAGCGTTCTTGCTGATGTTCTTTTTTTTTTGTGAGGGTTTACTTTTTACCCCTCTGTGCCACAGTTGAAAGTTTAACATCTGCCTCCGATGTGCTTTATTACAAAACTTGCTGTGAGCCAGACTAAGAGAAAAGTTCAAGGGTTAGCGGGCGCTGTGAATTCTGGGTCTGTCACATGACCGGGGCAGATTTCCGTGTTGTCTGAGTGGCAGTGAGTTGACAGAGAAAGGTCGGGTGCTGAGAGTTTCATGCAAAATGCCAAAACGCAAAAAAAAAAGAAAAAAAGGGGGGGGGGAGTTATTTTACAGCTGCTAGTAAGATGAAAGTATAAAAAGACATCAATGGCATTGTGAACTTTGGTGTTCTTTTTTTTTAGGAGTACAATATATATAAACGACGTGAAACGCAAGTGAACTTTGGTGTTCTTTTTTTTTTCTTCTAAGAACTAGCTAGGGAATTACAGGAATGGCAATAGGCGTGTAAATAGATAAACGGCATGATTAGTTGTTACTTCACGGCTGCGTTGAAAATGAAAAAGTTGTAGAAATCCATGAGATATTTCCATTTACTTGTTGATGAAATGCATCTTCTATCTTAATTCTTAAGTGAATATTTAAAAAATGTTAATTAGAAAGGTATTGATAAGGTCAAGCTCTCATTGTAATTCTTTATTTATATAAAATACCACTTGTCTATCCCAACACGAAACAAAATGAGTAAAATAAGATCAGCAACATAACATATTGAAAAATATAATTCGAAAAGAATTACGAGTAAATGTATCAACTCGTGCTCCAAATTAACACGGTTTAAAAAGTAGTATGTTCTTTGCTGTGTTTCAAAATTTAAAAACGACCAGGTTCCTCAAGACCCCGTATTTTCACAACTTTAATTGTCAACGTTTGCTTTAGAACAGATAGAACAAATATTGCTAAAAACATAATTTTGTGCATTTAATATGTATACATTAAAGAATAATAAAAATGGCCATCTCAACCCAAAAGTTTAATTTTCTAAAACATTTCTTCCATTTCTTGGCAAAGCCGCTAATTCCAAGATCATTGGTTTAAAAATGATATTAAATCATATAGATTGTATTTTTGTTGCCACTTTTTAGGAAGCTAAAATACAGAGACTTGATAGCGTATGTAACGAATGTTCTTATCCTATGAAACCTCTTGATATTTTGTTTCCCGTTGGGAGACTAAGGAGACGTCGGTCCTTGCGAGACCTACATCTTGATTTCTTCTTTCCACCCTATTCGCTCCAGGCCATATCACGATTCTGGCAGGTTCGAGCACTCTTCGCCCAGAGCGCACACTGAGATATTGCGTGCGGTGTCTGCCTTTATCCCAGTTTCACCTAACGTCATCCTAGGTTCTATTGGGAACATCCTGTTAGACGACGGGACCCAAGAGTGGGTTTTCCGATGGCTTGATAGTATGGTGCAGCAGCTTTTAAACGATATAAAAAACGTTTTCAAAAAAGATATCTCTGTTTTAACGAGTTCTCCCACAAATTGCATTATAAGACTGGACATTCCTTATTGTATAAAAGTATTTGGCAAAGCTGATTACCTTTTATGTAAAAAAAAATGTACAACATTTTAAAAAATTCTCCGTTACACGGTTTTCTTTTACCAGTTGTTCGCATATGATTGGAATTACACACAATGTTATAAAAATTTACCTAGCCTCTACAGACTTTTGAGCTTATCAAAAACATTATTTAAAACATGCATGGGGATTTTTCCGAAAAACTCCCTACCCATTTCATACATAAACAACAACCCCCCAAAATACAAGAGGAATATGGCGTATCGCACTGAGCAGATCTGTTGGTGAAAGCACAAGCGACAGCTCCTAATTAGCTTGGAGGGCCTGCTAAGGGGTGAGGCTGGTGCATTGTGGGCCAGTATGGACCAGGCACTCTTCGCTTGACGTGCCGGCTACCAACAGATATGGATCTGAATAATTATATCAAGAGATGCGAATCTGTCCACGCTGCTGGCAAAGCATGCGATGTGCATGTGTGATAAGCTGGACATACAGAGTGCTAGGAAAAAAGAGAAAAAAGAAAAGACATAACAAAACAGAAAAGTGATTAAAAAAAAACAACCAACAAAACAAATACAAAAAATAAATAATTATATGTCTGTATGTCTGCCTGTCTGTCTATCGGTCCGTCTGTCTGTTAGTCAGTCTGTCAGTCTATCTGTCTGTCTGTCTGTCTGTCTGTCTGTATGTCTGTCTGTCTGTCTGTATGTACATGTATGTATGTCTCTATCTCCCGCTTTCTTTCTCACTTTCTATCTCTCTATCTCACTTTTTTTTATCTTTCTCTCCATTTTTATAGGCGATGGACGTGGTTTAAGATCACTCAAAATCTTTATCAAACATTAATTATATAGTGCTTCTATGTCAAGGCCATACGTTGGTAACACCCTCTTTGTATTTTAACCTGCATGTTGGAATCTCACAAAGACAAAATATTTATCCATTTCTTGGCAAAGCCGCTAATTCCAAGATCATTGGTTTAAAAATGATATTAAATCACATAGATTGTATTTTTTGTTGCCACTTTTTAGGAAGCTGCGTGTGATACAGAGACTTGATAGCATATGTAACGAATGTTCTTATCCTATGAAACCTCTTGATAGTTGGTCCCCCGTTGAGAGACTAAGGTAACGTTCAGCCTAGCGAGACCTACATCTTGATTTCTCCTTACCACCCTATTCGCCCCAGGCCGTATCACAATTCTGGCAGGTTCGAGCACTCTTCGCCCAGAGCGCACACTGTGATATTGCGTGCGGTTTCTGGCTTTATCCCAGTTTCACCTAACGTCATCCTAGGTTCTAAAGGAACATCCGTTACGACGACGGGACCCAAGAGTGGGTTTTCCGATGGCTTGATGGTATGGTGCAGCAGCTTTTAAACGATATAAAAAAAAACGTTTTTAAAAAGATATCTCTGTTTTGACGAGTTCTCACGCAAATTGCATTATAAGACTGGACATTCCTTATTGTATAAAAGTATTTGGCAAAGCTGATTACCTTTTATGTAAAAAAAAATTATAACATTTAAAAAGCTTCTCCGTTATAATTTTTACTTTTATCAGTTGTTCGCATTTAATAATTTGAACTATACATAATGTTAAAAATTTGCCTAGCCTCTACAGACCTTTGAGCTCAACAACATTATTTAAAACATGCATGGGGATTTTTTCCGAAAAACACCCTACCCATTTTATACATAAACAACAACCCCCAAAAATTATCAGTATCGCACTGAGCAGATCTGTTGGTGAAAGCACAAGCGACAGCTCCTAATTAGCTTGGAGGGCCTGCTAAGGGGTGAGGCTGGTGCATTGTGGGCCAGTATAGACCAGGCGCTCTTCGCTTGACGTGCCGGCTACCAACAGATATGGATCTGAATAATTCTATCAAGAGATGCGAATCTGTCCACGCTGCTGGCAAAGCATGCGATGTGCATGTGTTATAAGCTGGGCATACAGAGTGCTAGGAAAAAAGAGAAAAAAAGAAAAGACATAACAAAACAGAAAAGTGATTTTAAAAAAAAAAACAAATAACAAACCATCCCCAAACAAATCCAAAAAATAAATCTGCCTCTATGTCTTTCTGTCTGTCTGTCGGTCTGTCTGCCTTTCGGTCTGTCTTTCTGTTTGTCTGTTTTCACAAACAAAGGTACCTTGAATTTATTTACATATCTACCTAGCTGGACAGGAAAATTGTTCCGAATACATCGCATTTTGCTTTTCCCCCTATTCCTTAATCTCTCAGAATCCGCGATAAAAAAATTGTTAACATTGCAGAATCTTTTGTTGATGATCGACGGAGCATACATTTAAACACTATTAGACTAAGTGATAACAACAGATATAAACCCCATAAGCCAACTAATTCTATTATTGTAAATAAATGATACGCAGTACTTTAAAATTATTTCATTGTTTTTGGTATCTAAAAAAATATGTAACATAACTCTGTGGTTTTGAGTTTACAAAGCAGCCTATTTGTTCCAAAAGACGCGGAATGAATTCCATAGGAAACTTTTGACCCTGAGTCAAATGATTTCATGAGGTTTATGTCTTTTCGCCCGTGCGGACTGCATCTACATGTACTTAGAAATTAATCAAATTCTCGGCAGGAGGTTATGTCCCAAACCTGCTTGGGCTACTTGTTCCTTCGGCGCCAAACTGTGTGAAGGGCGAGAAGTCGGTCTGCGCATGGTAGGCGCGAAGCCTTTTCACTTATCGCTAATGGCATCTGCCGCTTGGAGCCTCCAACGATAGCCATAGAGGGATACACGACTGTATTTCTGTCTGCCTTCAAAGCAGTTAGTGTAGTGTTTTTGTTTCTTTTTTATGTCATTTGGTCTACGAGAGAATACGTTACCTTTGTTTCGCGTTAGGAAAACTCAGCAACCTCAGTGTTTTGTACTTTGGTCTCAAAAACACATTTAAACGAAGTGAGAGCCGTAATCGTTTTGAAAGAAAGCTATTATTATAAATAGACATGCATAAAAATCTAAAATCAAATGAAATGTTTTTTTGGTGTGTGTGTGTGTTGTTGTTTTTTTGCAGTTACTAATAAGATTGCCCGTTCGAATTTGAAATCTATCTAACAACTTTCCTTACTTTTTTTTTTTAAAAACTCTTGACAATTTTATATGCGTTCTTTAAAAAAAGGTTACTGGCAGGTATTTATCTTGCGTGTTTCAAGGTTGATAAATAAAGCCCCTGACAAGATGAAAACCCACCGATAGTGGCCGTCTCTGAAAATATTGCTCTCCACTCCATTGCACCCTCCAAAGTTCCACCAGGAATCTCTTTACGCAAAGTCCCATAAAATTATTTCTCGCTGAAGCTCTTTGAACCATGTATTTTCCCGCAATGTGTTGTCATGATTGTTATCACGTTTATTTCTTCTTTCTTTCTCCACTTCTGTATAAATTGTGTCTCGTTTGTTTAACTTTCAATGTTGTTATATTCGTGTCTCTGCTATATCGTCTCTATCACTATCTCTCTCCACTCTCTCTCTCTCTCTCTCTCTCTCTCTCTCTCTCTCTCTCTCTCTCTCTCTCACTTTCTCTTCATCCCTAGCTCTTTCTCCTTTCCTATTCTTTCTCTTCACTCGTCAATCATGAGAGCTGAAATAAGAAAAACAGTCGTATGGGTCCAATTAGAACAAGAAGTAACTATGTTTTTTTTGTCTTTTTGTTTACTTTTGAAACATTGCCCCAGGAAATACTATAGACTTTAGAGACTCTGAGCAAAGTGTTCAGAACATCACTCTACACTTTCTGAACCTTGTCGGGCCCCGGGTAACTAGATCTACCGCTTGCTGCACTAAATGACTTTCCTGGTCGGTTAAATATTTACAGCCCCAAAGAGAAGCCCAGGTTCATAATGGCACGGGGCATCTGGGAAGCTACTTATGTTCCCCTGGTCGCAACACTTACGAGTAGCTTGGATTTATCTCTTCTCACAAATGCTATGATTTTACGGAATTTCGAAAACCACATCAAGCTGTCTTTAATTAAGCTTTGCCTCAGATAAGATTTGGGACGTTTTAAAGCAATACAGTAGAAAAAATGATACAAACATGTTTTCATCCTTGATCAAACGTGGGTGCCTTCTAGGTTTTGACCATTGTAAGGCAATACAATAAATTGTCCCACCTGGACTCCGATTCTTCTAAAACCTTTGGTGCTCTTAGGTGATCTCCGCCTCAGGCCTGGCTAATACGCTACATGCACGGAATAAAACAGAACGGCACAGCGTCTATATTTTCCCTTGGGACCCAATGCTGTAGTGTTTATCTGTCGGGCTGACTTTGTTTAGGTTTAGCTTGCCAGGCATGTCCAGTTTTAAACAGTAGTCTACATGTAGCCTGCAGTGCTGGAGACCCAGTCTTAACAATCTTGAGTACAGGCATGCAGTCATGCAGATTGTCGGAATCAGGGCCACCCCATGGTCAGTGATGCTTTATTTGGTTGCTGTGTAGACATGTATTTTTATTTGTTTCCATAAGCCGGATGTTGTGCCTATCCTAAAGCGCAACGTAGCAAGCAAATACATGGAATTATGCAGCTACACTTTGATTCCTTATTATTGCAACAAAAATATCCACAGCGTTTTTCTTATTAATGTTTTTCTTAGTCTTCATGGCATTTGTAACATACTTAATCTCTTTATCGGAAAAAAAAAAGCCAATCTTTTTTTGTAAGGTAATTATAATACTTGGTTTAAGAGATTGGTTTTTTTCCCTAAGACGAAGAAATACCATGCGGATAATATATTATTAACAAATACCGACGTGCCATTTGCATGCTAACTAGCCTTGTATACTCTCTTAAAGACATGCCTAACTACATGCTTTAGAACTGAGCAGTAACAAAGACAAAGAAAATTTAAGATGTACGTTTTGAGCTTGGTGATGTGAGTCATGCTACAGAATGATGTCCAGCTCTGAGACTTCACAGACACAGACTGGTCCATCGTGCCTCAAGCTAAGAAACACCCGCAGTAGACATTGCTTTTTGTAGTCTTGAGATTATTTATATTGTGAGGCTCCACGCAGGAGAAGGCCAAACCTACACCTGGACCTTACCTACATTCCATGCAGTTAACCCCCCCCCCCCCCCCCTCCCCCCACGTCCTCTTTCTCTCCCCGCACCTCCCTCGCGTCCCCCCCCCCCCCCCCCTCATTCCCCCGTTTTTCTGTCTCACCATCAATCTCTCTCAAACTTGGTATTTTTCAATGCAGGTATGTCATCCATGCCTTTCAGATGTCTTGACAGATAAACGAATCTACCTACACATGTCTTTTTATGATATACTGTCAAAATACATAAGTCTGATGTATTTGCAGCATATGGAACCCGCAAACTAAAACGCCATTTGAAGATAAGATTAAGAATTACTGTATACATTGGTTCAATAATTTTCGAGACGCTAGAGCTCACGTGTTAAAGACTCGTCGTATCATGAAAGAGTTCGAAAAATCTCTTTACATGAAATATGAAAAAAGATTTGAAATCCAGATACATTTACAAGCATGCCATGATTTTAAGGGCTGAAATTAAGTGGCGATAATAAATAAGTCCAGAAAGACGCGATATCCGAATACGATTCTTCGGAAGGTTAGTTGATGCATAGATTACCTTGTCTGGATAGCTCGACTCTCTGGACATTTACAATCACGTTGCAACTCCATAACATCAAAGACCAGGGGAGCAAAAGCAAGTAGTGGATCCCAAGCATCTATTTTCAACAATAAATATAGTGTCAATGCTTTCTGTTAAACCAATTGGAACAAAAAAAGGCATGCACGACTCTTGATTTACAAACAGAACCAAGTGTCTCTGTGATGTTTTGCCCATTTGATCTAGCTCTAGACATGGAAGCAGCGCTTCTATGGTCATACATTACTAAAGCCAGGCGAAGCGTGCACTTCTTGGGGTTTCATGTCCAGATGGTTTATTAGAACGTGCATAGGAAAAGGGTGTCATCTACATTTGTTTATTTCTCTTCCATTCTTTCCTATCTCTCTCCGCCTCTCTCTCTCTCTCTCTCTCTCTCTCTCTCTCTCTCTCTCCCTATGTCTCTTCCTTCATCTCTTCGTTTCCGATGGAGTTTTTTATGGGGAGGAGCTCGTCTCCAGCTTTTTTCCTCATTTTTTACACGCTCTTTCCCCTGGTTGCTTGTGAGATCAAGATACGTCAAGTTTGTTGTACACCCAAGAGAATGATCTTAAGATAAGACACAATGCCCCAACCAAGGCGATTCAACGTTATGTTCTTTGCCATCACAACATTCTCGCCTCATCACTTTCTCTTTATTGTAAAAAATATACCGCAGACATAGTGAATGTATATTCGCGTTGTAGTTCTGCATTTTATTGCTCTACACGGCCTACCCATTTTCTGGCTATTAAATTTCTGCGAAAGAAAAACAAAACAATGAAATATCTTTAAAATGTTAACACCTTGCAGAAATTTGGGGTCGTAAATCATTTATTCCGGGGGTGGTGTGGTGCAAGGGTAGAGCGCGCATCTCGTATCGAAATATTGTAGGTTTGATCCCCAATAAGCTCGCCTCGTTTTTTTCTCCTACTGGTTAAATCGGTGTTTACTGTTGGTATAACGTGAATTGGTAAGTCCCAAGAATCCCATTCTGCGGTCCCGTTGCCTTATATGATCTTTCTTGAGATCCAGGAAATGTTAAACTAGAAGACAGCTTCGATTTCTCCAACAAAAGATCACTATGATTTGATACGCCTTAGTCCTTACCCAGACTAGATCTAGAATATTAATTTTTAGGTTTTGATTCTCTCGCGGAGGGAGAAAAGTGTAACGTGTCCTTCAGGGAGGGTAGAAGAAGATCCTCTACAGGAAATGTGTTGAACCTAACCTGCTTGATCCAATTTGTTGTGAGGGGGCACGCCCTGTAGACAAAGAGGTCAGGGGAAGACTTGACACTCTGCTCACGGCCGTTGGGCGAGGTGATAGCATTCCAAGCTCATTCCATGAGCGAAAGTGGGTCTAGTATTCCCATGCGCCTGAACTTTCGCGAAGGTCAAATAATAAGTTGTGTACAGGTTCACTATTGTAGCGTGGCTTGGAATATTCGACATGTCTGTCTCTTCCATTATCTTTGTCTGTTTGTCTGTTTAACACTTTCTTCCTTTAGTCTTCAGGATTAGCCTTTCAACAACATTCTCTTTACTGGTCTTGTATTTACCTTTCCCTGTTTTAAAGGCATTTGTGGCAGTTAAATTTCACTCTCTAGTACAATTGTATTATGAGGACATACACCCTAAAGGGCGTCGCCTGAGTATAAATATTATTACGTTACCTCCGTTGTAACAACAGCAAAGGTCGCTTTTAACCTTCTAACTTCATGCAGAAAAATGCCCGGTATCAACAAAACGTGCTATTGCTTTTAGATCTCCATATCTTCTATTTTGTCTAGATTACTCCATGTCTTTTATGGAACTACACACGATAGACAATGCCAACAATTCAATCAAGATTTATAAAATAATACGACTTGATGACAATCGTAGCCATTCTCTATTGCCCCGAACCATCATTGGCCAGAACTTAGGAAGTCGTTGATTTCCTACACAGTTCAGATAGGGATGAAGTTTAAAGGAAAGCAGGGGGAATAACTACATAGTAGCAAAGAGGAAGTGAAAGAAACGTGAAAAAAAGACTAAAAAATACCAGGTTGGACACGTTTAAGAAGTTAAGAAAACTCAGGAGCGTTACAAGACACTAGATAGAGAGGCACACAAAAAAACTTACTGTTGCCTTAACACAGCGTCTAGACAGCGTAGCTCGGTTAAATGGACGTAGTTCGAAAAGAGAAAAACGTGGAAACAAACATACTTCACAATTATTTAAAAGAATAACAAACCTTCTATGTTCCAAAGATGAACATAAGCCATGTCGAATCAAGCATTATATATAGGGCTTTTGGCCCATATAAAATATTGATAAATAAGTTTATCACTAGTCAGATTTTTCATCCTGAGTAGTTGAAACTGGGTCTTTTCGCACTAATCGTGATAGAAAGTAACTTGGCCAACATTAGTTACCATAAAAGCTGCTAATCATTTCTCCAAATCTGAATTTGAAACTCCCAACGAGCTTCTCGCCACGAGAGGGCGGCCCAGAGACGGCTATCAGCACCCTAGAGTGGGTCAATAGGGTCGTGAAAATAATCCTGGAGCTTGGCTGGACAGAGGGCTTTGTTGTGTTAGGAAGGCGTGCCGGATCTACTCTTTATTTGTCTTCGTTTCACGTCATTTATCGAGCCTTGTTTGTTTACACATGATTGTGATAAGTGGAAGTAATAGGTGGGGCAAATACATCTGGAGATGTAAAAAGCGTAACAAATTGAATGAACGGCGGATATACTTTAAAGATTTACAAATAATGGACAGTTCGTGAGAGAATCAAAGATAATAATATTAGGTACAGAAAAGAGGAAGAGGAGGGACATAAAGAAAGGCATTGGGCTGAGATAACTAGTGAAACAAAAAGAAATGATGAGTGGCATAGAATGGAAAAGAGAAAAAGGGAGATGAGAGAGATTGTAATTGTTCTATGCTTTTGTTTTAATTACACTACAATTTTTCAGTAGAAAGCAAAAATATGGTTTCGTTTAAAAAAAATGGAAATACATGTTCGTGCAATCTTTCACCACACAGGGCATAATTTTTGAATAGTCAGAAGAGCGCAGCGATTTGGCTTCTAACAAAAATTGGAAAATTAAAACTCTAAATAATTACATTTCTCCGCATACCCTTCACATTCATATTACATTTCTCACAACTTCATGAAGATTTTTAACATAGAAAGGGATCAACGACAATGTTATTGCTGGTGTGGAGATTGCACTTTATATGTATTTTACGAATACCATTTTTGGCAGCACCTATACATCCTGACCAGCAAGCAATTCTGTCTTTAGTGGTTATCTCCTTTTTCATACATATTATGACCAGGTGTAGTGGTGGTATTGAGCGAGGAGTATCCCTAGCCTAAATCAAGTTAGATTGTATGGCCTGGACCTAAACAAGTCAGGTGCTTCTCCTTGTAACTTTCGGTAACCAGTAAACATACCAGAGTGGACGCACCTCTCTCCTTTTTTCACTCTTTCTCTCTCTCCCTCTCTCCCTCTCTCTCTCTCTCTCTCTCTCTCTCTCTCTCTCTCTCTCTCTCTCTCTCTCTCTCTCTCTCTCTCTCTCTCTTTCTCTCTGTTTCTATATATCTATACATCTACCTCTATCTCTCAATCATCACTGTCTCTTTTTATATTTCTCTATTTGAGTACGCGATTCTGGCTAACTTTTCCTTGTCTTAATACCTGGCATCCCCTTCGTCAAGTTTCGCTGTATTTTTATCAGATACTTAAATGTCAAGTTTATCTTTGGGCCATCAACCTACAAAGTACACATGGCCTCATTTACAAGTTCTTTTGTTTCATAAACGTGAAACCTTAGGGTTTTTTTTTTGCCGCGGTGAACATACACGAATTTTTGTTGCATAAATACCAGGATAGGTATGGGTTTAGAGGTCAATGTCTCTTTTTCTGGGGTATTAAAACGAAATAACAATGAGAAATACAAACGAGTGCTTTGGGGTAAGATTAATGGGCAATAATCAAAATAAATTCTTTGTAAACATGATTTTGTTGATGCGGTGAAATTTGAAAGATCAAAACATTCGTGAAAGAAAAACATTGTGCATTTAGGAATTCTAGAAGATATTTCCGGCATCTAGATTTTAGTTTAACATCTCATTTCATTTAGTAAATCCCTTCCCATAATTTTGTCAGTAAACTGGGAATTACGTTATAGGAAAATTCCCCATGGTAGGTTTCAATCACCCGTAGCTTCCTGCGAGATTTTACATACAAAAATATTATCTTTATATCTCAGTTGGATAGCTTGGCTTCTTGATTTTATGACCGCACCCGATAAAGCCCACCATAGATACTGGACAGAGAACTTTTCGGAAGTCTTAGGAGGTCGGGATCAAAGGGACTGAGAAGACGTGAAGAGCATCTGGCCCTACTCATTTCTCTGGACATTCGTGGGGGATGTTGTAGAGATCCGAACCCCTGAGGCTATGGCCACATGGCCGTTGAGTATTATAGCGCGGCCCTCTGGCAGGTTAGGCCCAGCCGCTCTTCTGACAGACATTTGCCGAGAGATGAGTGGGCCCAGCAGTGGAAAGCGGGGGGATGAAGGAGGGGGGGGGGGGGGGGGGGGGTGAATTAAGAGTGTGTGGGCTGGGGAGGAGGGGTACCTGGTAGTAACAAATAGCTTCAAATTAATGTCATGTATGGTACAGGTATAAGAGAAGCGGAATTAATGTTGAGTAGTGAAGGAAATAATATAAACAGGGGGGCAATGGTAGAGAGAGGAAAAGAGATGGGAGAGAGCGAAAACGAGAGACTGTGAGGTGAAAGAAAGAATGAAAAGGATAGTGAGAGAGAGGAGGAGGGAGAGAAGGGGTGAGGAGCACCGGCTGAAGTGTCTTGCAAGATGACATCACTCACATTTTGACTGGCTCTCCGAGTACCAGATTTGATTATAGCATTAGGAATCCGCTGAGAGGATATTAATTGGCCTGATGATGGGAGCAGACATGGGCCAGCCCCGCTTATCAGAGATGGTGTGGCGAGGGAAATGATGATGATAGGAATGTCGATGAGGGTGATGACACTCGATTTGATGTTGGCGAGGCGTGGTTAGGATTATCAAGAATAATGCTTACAATACTTACCGATGATGTTACCAGTACATTTATTGAAGTGTCTGGATAGCTATATAAAGATTGTTTCTTCTAATCAAATAGATGAAAGAGCAACTAAGTAATTCATTGATTTATATTACCTTTAATACTGGTAATGGGTGTACATATATATATATATATAACTACTGCATTGGGCAAAAGAGTTCAGCTGAACATCTACTACTTTACAACTATTTTAATTCACTTAAACGCAGTCAATAAAAAGGAATAATTGAATAATTAAAATAAAATACAAATTACATGCATTCCCCTGGTCCCGAAAAAAAACTTCTCACATAAAAAAGCGTTTCTGGGATAGCTAGATCTATAATTATGAAAAATATATTAACTGCCTTATCAACACCAAAAACATAAAGCTTGACAGCTACATTCGTATAAACAATAATAATTTCAGTCTAATGCTGCTATTACTACTACTACTACTACTACTACTACTACTACTACTACTACTACTACTACTACTACTACTACTACTACTACTACTACTACTACTACTACTACTACTACTACTACTACTACTACTACTACTACTACTACTACTACTACTACTACTAATACTACTACTACTACAACTACAACTGCTATAACTGCCTTAAGTACCATAATTGTTGTTTCTGCTGCTACAACTACTTTTATTACTCTGGTGGCTATTGCATTATGTTATTACCACGACTACTTTCCCTTTAAAACTCTTCTTTGTTTAACACAGCCAGGCACATTCCATAGGCGGCTTTTGGCTCTTTTAGTGATACCTCTACTGCTGATTTAAGGTGAAGAAAAGGCAACAAAAAAAAAGAACAAGGAATAAACACCCCACGTAAGAAACAGGGCCATTTTTATGTTTAACTATAAAACAGCATTACTTTCTTTTTCCCTTTATAGGTGTTCTGGGTGGGCCCCTTGGTGGGAGGTCTGGTTGCCGGTCTGCTGTACGAGTACATTTTCGCCTCGGGCGCCACGTTCGCCGGAGTCAAGAAGTGCCTGCTGAGAACCAAGAAGCCCAGGAAACAAGCGGAGCCCGAGAAGGCGCCCCTGGAGGAGATTAGGACTGACGCCATCGAAGTTGACGAGACCAAGATTGATGCCGACGCTGCCCCAGAGGTTGTTGTGGACAAAGCGGACACCTCTGCGGAAGACAAGACGATTAACGGCGCAAGCGCAGATGAGATTAAAAAGGATTAGATTCAATACACTTTAAAGCAGATTAAGATATTCTGACGAGGTGTTTGTTAGTATGATTGTTTTGTTACTTTTTCGGATAAATGAAATCGAAATTTCGACAATTAAAAAGGCAACAATTTTTGGTACAAACTGCTACAAATTTTATAAAGAAACCTAACAATTACCTCTAGAGTTAGTTTGTGTTTCTAGCAAATAAACAAAAAAGTTAGTAAAAAAGAAAGGTTTTAATTTACTACTTAGCATTAAAAGAAGTTAAGTAAAGGTGATGGTTGTAACGGTTTAGTTAATTTCCGTCGTGGTTATAACACTTCGGTTTAAAATTACTCAGTGTAATCCATCACCATGTATTTAGATCTTAATCGTTTGTAACATCACCATGTATTTAGACCTTAATCGTTTGTATAGGCGTGAATGTATATTTTAAATACTTGTTTTTCATTATGTTTCAGTAATTTCAATCTTTTCTTTTCCCTACCTCCTTAAAATATATTTAAATATTTCAGGCTATTTAATATAATTGGTTTCTCTCTCTGTTTCAAACCAACGTACCTCAACTAATTCTCAAACGGAGGCTTTATTTTTACTAAGACTTAAATTAGCAGTATCTCGGTTAATATAAAACGTCATGGCTATTATAGTTGCTGGTAAATATAGCACAATTTTTTTCTGTGGGTAAAGAAACTTTACATCAATCAATTTGTTAGATATAGAGGTATCTTTTCTATTTTGAACACAATTTTGTGACTATAAAAATGGGCATACATCTTCACGTTACCAACACATTTTTTACTTTTCTACACGTTTCGGTTTATACAAAATATGTTCCTTAAACGTATGGCAAAGAAGAATAAATAATAAATTTAATGTATGGGTGTGCGGAATCTAAATGCACGTGAGAGTAACATAAAGATGATAGTTTTAGGTAGAAGACGCTGCTAAATGTGACTATTATTTACAAGTCTTTTTTACTAAGATCATTCAATTTTTTGTCAACTTGATGCATGCTATCTACGAATTGTCATCTTTTTTCCTGAAAGTTTGAGTTTTTAGTGTATGTAATAAAGGCAATTTTAGATGTCTGACATGCATTTAAAATGTATCAATTATTAATGTAAATCGTAAGCCCAACAAGAGGATCATTTTGATGTTAGTAATCGTAGACTCACTAATGACATTACTGAATCTTCTGAGCATTTCAAATTTTACATTTAAATTTTCATATAAATCAATCTTCATCACTTGATAATCAAAGCAAATCGCTATATTTATGTAACCATCATCCTATAGGTATTCAGTAAAGTATTTAAAAACAATATTGTGTACCACGCAGTATATTTTTGAGCAAATAAACGTTTACTGTTCTTATCTTGGTGTTTGTCTACAGCTTGTGTATTATTTGTTTTTCTCTCAGTTAAAATCACAAATATTTAATGTATTCCTTCTCCTTACAAACGAATTGACGACAAAAAAAATGACAATGAATTTTATACTGCTGCTCATGATAATGATCATAACAACAACCACCACCACAACAACAACAACAACGAATAACAACAACAACAACCTCAACAACAACAACAACAACAATAATAATAATAATA
>RQTK01000086.1:19326-34892 GCA_003991915.1 Elysia chlorotica
ATAATAATAGTAATAATAATAATAATAATAATAATAATAATAATAATAATAATAATAATAATAATAATAATAATAAATATAAATATAAATATATTATAATGATAATAATGGTGATGATAGTGCTGATGATGGTAGTGAAGGTGTTGAATCTATTTAATGCTTTTATTTTATTTTTTAATTTTAATTATTATCCTAAAAAATAATAAAGCATCTTGGTGGTAGAATTTCGAAAGTTGAGTGTTTTATTAAGTCGTTCAAGAAAATATTGTAATGAAAACTAGAGTCTAGTGGTGATATGGAATGTGTAAAAAAACAATCACTTTATAAACCGCTTATAACAAATGCCAAAGAACAAAACTACCTACACCCACCCACTAAATTGAAAAACTAAAGATTAAAACGACGGCAAAGTAGAATTTTATGAAAAGCAAGAACACACATACACACAAAAACAATTCATAGTTTAGTAAATTTCAACTTCTTGACTTGTGCGTTTCTTCAAGGGTAATGCGCTAACCTGTATGTGAGATCCGATAAATTTAAAATGCAAGTTAAGATGATGAAGTTGATCTGGGAAGAATCGGTGGTAGAGAAAGGCATCAATTCTCTCCGGGACGTACTGGCTGCTAAGGCAAATCCAAGTAGGCTTTTACCATGTCTTTGTCCGCTTCTGTTTGCGGTTTCAAGGGACCGGACTCTGTATCAGGCCCATCTCTTCAGTCCTAATGCACGCCCCTTATGTTCTCTTTCAACCTTTCCCTCATTCACTCCGAATGTAGACTGGTTTTATAGGAGGGTGGAGATGGAAATAAAGGGCAGATATAACTTCAGTCTTTAAAGAAGATGACACATTTTCTATTCGAAATTTTCCGGGTTCGATTCCTGATGAGGCTTAATCGTTCTCAGTTGGTTCGGTCGATTTTAGTATACATGTAATTTATTGGAACGGCTGACACAAAAATCCTGGTTTCTTGGGCCTATCTTAGTCTGGCAGAAATCACAAACCGAAAGGCATTAGTCTTGAGACCGTCCCCGTATACAATCCAATTTAGGATCTTTTGTCAATTTTAGCTAAGAGTCAGAAATAAGGAAGTTAACAACAAAAGCGTTCTGTAATCTAGTTTACTTTATAATCAATATTTGACATGGCAATTAAATAAAATTAACACCTTACATTTATGCATACATATTAGTCCTGAAACAACATCATGAACAAGCCCTTCAATGAAAAGGAGATGAAAGAAGCCCTCAACACCCTGCCACAGAAAAAATCACCTGGTCCTGACAAGATCACCAACGAAATGCTGAAAAATCTGGGACGGAAGGCAAATAACAAACTCCTGATTATCTTTAACAACAGCTGGACAAAAGGTCATGTTCCCCAGATCTGGCGAGAAGCTGATATGGTGCCCACACACAAGCAAGGGAAAGATCGGACGAAGGTGGATAGTTATAGGCCAATCAGCCTGACCAGCTGTGTGGGAAAACTTCTGGAGAGGCTCATAAACACCAGACTCTGTTGGTATCTAGAAAGCAAAAACCTGCTCACACCAGAACAAGGAGGATTCAGACAACACATATCAACGGAGGATCAGATCACCTACATAGCCCAGAAGGTAGAGGACGGCTTCCAAGAAAAGAAAAACACCTTGGCAATCTGGGTTGACATGGAAAAGGCCTTTGACGGGGTATGGAAGGATGGCTTGAGACTAAAACTCCGAAAGAATGGCATATCCGGCTGCATGTTCAAATGGATTTCACAGTACCTGAGCAATAGAAAAGCAAGAGTCCATGTGAATGGAACTTACAGCCGTAAGAAAACACTGAGAGAAGGAGTGCCCCAAGGAGGAGTCCTCAGCCCTACACTTTTCCTTATTTTCATCAATGACATAGTCAAAGACCTCCCCAGGAATGTCCATGGAGCCATCTATGCCGATGATCTTGTTCTCTGGTGCTCTGAGGAATATACATCCACTGCCAACTACCGTCTACAAGAGGCCCTCAACACCTTAGAAAAGTGGACAAAGCAATGGCTAATGACCATAAACAGTGCAAAAACAACTTACACTGTCTTTAGCCTCTCAACAAAGAAACAAAAAGTCACCCTGAAACTGAATGGCCAGGCTCTCCCTGCAGAAGATAACCCTACCTACCTTGGAGTGACCTTCGACAAACGCCTCACTTGGAAAGAACAAACAGAGAAAGCAGAGGCCAGGGCAAAGGCTCGTCTAGCAATAATGAAAAAGCTAGCAGGAACTCAATGGGGTGCTAATGCAAGAATCCTGAAAACCATGTACACAGGAAGAGTCCGGCCTGTTCTGGAGTATGGTGTATCAGCATGGGGCACAGCAGCCAAGTCCAACCTTGACAAGATCACCAAGGTACAAAACCAGGCAACAAGAGTGATCACTGGAGCCATGAAGTCTACACCTATAAAGGAACTGGAAACAATCACAGGACTAGCACCCATTGTACAGAGGAAAGATTCAAAGCTTCTCATCCAGGCTGCAAAGTTCAGACGACTGCCAGAGCACCCAATGAAAGACAGAATGTCACAACCAGTGAAAAGGAGGCTGAAAAGGGAGAGTTTTCTACATCAAGTAAGGTCACTAGAGAAGAAGAACCAGGACATGCAGGGCCAAAACCCCAAAGAACTGCCCCGCTGTGCAAAACATCCAGCCTGGGAAGAAGAAACATCACTCCAGATCCATGAAACCATCCCTGGCATTGGCAAGAAGAGCTCACAGAATGACCTAGAGAAAAGATCACTTGCAGTAGAACACATCCAGACCAACTATCCAGCCACTGACTGGACACATGTATATACTGATGGTTCAGCTGAGAAGGCAGTCAGGAATGGTGGTGCCGGGATCTACATAAAGTACCCTGGAGGTGAAGAGGACAAGATCTCAATCCCCACTGGAGTCTTCTCTACCAATTACAAGGCTGAAGCTACAGCTATACAGGAAGGAGCAGCACATGTCCAATCAAGCCCCCATTCAACAAAAAACATCGTTTTCCTGACAGATGCCTTGTCTGTTCTACAGGCCCTCAAATCCAGCAAAAACAAAGACCTAAATGATCTGACCTCAGCGCTAACCTCGCTAAGCCAAACCCATACAATAGCCCTACAATGGATTCCCTCCCACTGCAATGTATTTGGCAATGAGACTGCTGACTTGCTAGCCAAAAAAGCAGCAGCGCTCCAACAAAATGACTACACAACAACATACAGTGAAGCAAAGACAATAATCCATGCCCAACAACATGAGGAATGGCTGCAGGAACACCCCAACCATGTCCAAAATGATGCTTATCATGCACTGACAAGAGCTGAACAAGTGGTCATTTTTAGGCTCAGAACAGGACACAACCGCCTGAATCACCACCTCTACACAAAGCTCCACATTGGAACATCAGACCAGTGCACATGCCAAACTGGAGGTCAAACAGTCATCCATGTCCTACAACACTGCCCCATGTATGAAAACTAAGAAACCTGATGTGGCCACAGGACACACCAATGGCACAGAAGCTGTATGGAAGCCTGGAGGATCTACGGCGCACAGCAACATTCATGTCAGAGACTGGGCTGTCCATTTGAGTGAACGCAAAGAAGAAGAAGAAGAAGAAAGAAGTTCCACCGAGTTTCAAAGAAATAAATAACATGGATGTAATTAAATAGATATGCTATTCATGGAATAATTTCTCAATGCATGTACATGTATATTGTAGGACAGTCGATCTTGTGAATTAAATATAATTAACATTTTACATTTATGCATACTTATTAGTCCTGAAACAGGTAAATGTATTCATCAGCTGTTACAAGCATTTTAGTCTTATCATTAAAACAACAACATTTTTTTTTATCATCGGCTGCATCGAATGATTTTTAGCAAAAAGATATTAATATCACATATATTAAGTCCTGACCAGATTGTTGTTGATAGGTAGACCTTAAGTTCTAAACAGGGAAACAAATTTCTGTATTGTTATATTTACAGGAGTGAAGCTTTCTACTATTGTAACGCCTTATAAAATTCAAAGGAGGAGCATAACACTATAGGGCGATGGATCCCAAGACTCACGACTGTCAGTGTATCATAGACATTCTCAAATCTTTTCTTTCTTTTAAAGACCTCTCAAAGATCCTATGAAAGGAGACCTACATAGTTATCTTTAAGGCCCAAAATAAAAACGTTCTATTCCTTACGCCAACCACTAGCACTTTCATTAAGCATTACTTTCAAAGAAATTCAATTCAAATTCATAATATAAAAATCGTTTACGATTGTTTGCATCTCCTATATGGACAACCCAACAGTTTCGCCATCTTTAGATGAATAAACGATTTCGCTAGTTGTAGGCTAGATCTAGACAATTTTGACCAAATGTAAGGGGAATGGGCTTTTGAGACGTGAAAAGTAGTCATGGATGAAGAACAACATTTTCTTTAAAAGATGTTGTGTGTATAAAATATTTTCAATGCCACCCACTGCGACGACTGGTGCATGGTCACTCTCACACTGTGTTTCAGGATATGTCTTGACGAAAATAATTGCGTTTATAAACCTTTTGTTCAGAAGGATGGCATCTATCTGGTTACGCGCGCCTTCACCTGGGTTTATCCAGGTCTATAACCTTCTCAGGTGTTAAGAGAAATAAGTATTTCCAATAAACATAATTAGACTTGACTTGTGCCCATTCCACCTTCCTCTCCCCTTTCGCCTTTCTTGCCTAAGCCATAACCTCCGACGACATCCTTAACTTTTTCGGAACATACTTTTGCATTGAAACCCTCAATAGCGATCTTTACCTCTTGCGATATGCAAATATTTTTGCCCCAATCCAGGTCTTCATAAAAATTATCAATTTCTAGGGCATGAGGTAACAATGTACATACAATGTAGATAAATCCTGCTCTGGAGGCCATTTAATATTTCTTTTCACATAGAAAATTTATATCAAGACAGTATCAATGTGGACAAATGTGCAGGGCTGTTATACGGTACATTAAAATTTTCAGTGACAGTAAGTATGTTTCCTATATGGGCTATGTAATAGCAAACACTACAGCTTCAAGTTCATATAAATCTAGCTCATAGTAATGTATAGACTAGGGCAGAACTACAAATATCTGGTAGACTTGATACTCGATGCTTTTTTTAAGCTACTGTAATTTAGCAAGGGAGACCAGTAGCTGAATGAATGAAAACAGTTTTAGAATGGATACCTTCCCTTAGAATAAAAGAACATGAGGATGGAGAGGGTCCGTCAAAAAGACACACGAAGGAATGTAATTTAGCAAGGGAGACCAGTAGCTATATGAATCGAAAAAATATTAGAATGGATAGCTTCCCTTAGAATAAAAAAGCACATTCATGACAAAGGACATGACATTGTACTGCCAAAAGTGATCTAGGACATAGTTTGATTCAATTAGGTACTGGAGTGAAGCGCGGAGTCATCTTCATGTGATGTATATGCTACACAATCTGTAGGCCCTACTTATTATGTATGTTGTCAAACTCTTTTAGAAAGAATTATATGAGTAAGTGACGAATTGGCGAATGTGTTAGAGCGTCTTGCTTGAAATGAGCAAATGTGGGTTATTATTTGTTGCATTTCTGCTGAATGGTTGAGTGCCCGATGTCGGATGAGCTGTCTCTTTGTAGCACAATGTGAAATTTTCAAACGCTAGTCTGGAAACACCTAAGCGATACAATGTATTAAAGTGCTGACTATGGAAGTCAAATAACTGACAAAACATACCAATAGCTTTGAGGACATGCGATTTAACTCTATATAGCACATTGTATGCGTTTAGTTTTAACTTGAAATAGTTGCCCAGTTTGTCTGTGCAGAGTAATATATTCATTATCTTGCGTTTGATTTTGATTTGTTATATTTGTTTTTTTTTCGTTTTTTCTTCCTTGTTTCTTGCTTCTGGCTTTGGGATGGATTTCGAATGCTAAAAAAATTTGGGCTATGTTGAACTAAAACAATTTGTGCCTTATTATTGATAAATCCTTTTTTCTTTTAATTGCTTACTCTTACATTTTTTATTCCACTTACTGTGCCTTTTTAGACAGACAAACAAACAGCCAGCCAGCCAGCCAGACACACAGACAGACAGACAGACAGACAGACAGACAGACAGACAGACAGACAGACAGAGTGACAGAAAGGCAGACAAACAGTCAGGGACAAATGTAGAGAAACATAGAAATGGTGTGAGTCAAATAGAGGTACAAAGAAAAAAAATGAGATTCATTTATCGAGGAAAAAAAAGTTAGAGACAGACAGAGACAGAGTACTAGATAGGTATAATCATACGATTATTTGGGAGAAAGAATAAAAATACAACCAATAAACACACCTTTTTTAGGTTCAAGAAAATACGTTTAGACAGAGACAGAGACATGGAGAGACAACAATAACATTATCTAGGAAATTACAATAGCTTTAATACAATATTTTCAAGCAACGGGTGTAATGAACTAAGAATAAGATTGAATCAATCCTATTTGGTTCAGTGGCAAAGAAATATAATATAAATTAGGAGGAAAGTAAATTACAGGGGAAAATAACCGAAACGTGTTCTACTTCCTAATATTTTCAGCATTTCTAATAATAGTAATTAAACTATTAATGAAACCTCCCTTTGAATTTAAAAATATAGGCTAAAAAAGTTTCCCACTGACAACTTAAAACAAATAATTATAAAGAAAATAGCGGTGAAGTAGAGAAGGCAACAATTAGAGGAAATACAACACCATATAATATTAAATTCAAATGTTTATCACATTGAACGAAATAGAAACGCATTTTAATGAGAAAGTTCATTACACTGGATATAATATCGATCAGTGCAGTGTATTTTGAGTGTAATGTACCGAAGAAATGAGGCGTAAAATGAAATAATCACTAACATGTAAATATCCTCATTAGAGAGCTTTTTAGTACATGTATCATCTAGATGTAGCAACCCACTAACAAGGTATCAGATCTATTTATCTATCTTTCTATTTATCTACCTACAATGTATCCATCTATTCGCCTACTGAATATAATTATCAGTAATACAAATACAAAATTTATCTTCACTTAAGTCACCATAGCCACGTTTGCATCATTCAGCATGTTAATGTCCACAAAAGATACACATAAGCTTTGATTGTTTTGAGGACTTTGGATTTTGTATTGGCTGTTCTGACATGATATCCGTAAAATATGTTTCAATCTCTCTTTTTTTTTGCCCACTGCTGATAACTAAATACATTGTGTTGCGACAATTTTATGTTGTTTATTTTTACAAATCAAAGTTTTGTTCCATATCTTTCAACATAGATGCCTAGTTAGTAACTATATGAACCTTACTCGATAGTCTTCGGGTTTATTAACATAAGAAGCGAAAGCATGTTTTAGATATTTGCAAAGTAAACTTTGTATAAAATACTTTGATTTGATCAACTGTGAACCTCACTTGTTTTTCACTAATTAGTAAAAAAAAAAAAACTGTTTTAGTCAAATTCTGATTTTTTTTTCAACCTTAACGTGAACAATCAGACATTTGCAACAGCTATTCAAAGTTATTAATTTGTAAAAAAAAAACAACAAAAAAACGGCCTAAAAACGGACTTGTCACTATAACCACTACACAGAAAACCAACAGCGTGCAATATTCGTGAATCAGTTTTGAAGTAAAAATGCTTCCTGTCTAATCATATTCAGAGCCGATGGTGATGCTGATGTCCGTTCCCTCCACAAAAGTTGAGTGGTACCATTTGTTGGTGTCCAGCACAACTGCACAGAGACAGAGAAAGAAAGAGATGGAGGTTTAGCCACGTTTAGGAAGTTTATAGAAAAAAATACGAACTTAGAAAGGAACGTTTAGAAATTTTTATTGTCAGAAGCATGTGTTTTAATGATGCTATATTAATTATCTTAAATCTTCATCCTCCTCAAATTCATGATTTTAAATTTGCTTTCATGGTAAATGCATCATACCCACCCAAATATTGAAGAATTCAAATCATGATATAAAAAGTTAAGGGGTCTTTTCAAACTTGATAGTTCTTAATTCCACCTATCATAATGAAATATTTATAGAAATTGCATTAAAATCGTAACAAATCCAGAACAATACAAACTTATTTATTAATTTAGACCCATCAAAGTATATTTACACTGGAAGTTCCACCAACGTTCTGTATCTTCATTTTGGCTCTTCTAAAATGATGCAAATGGTTTAGAATAAGTCTATGCCTGCTAGACTACCATAATAAGAGGAAGGCCTGTGCGCTTTGTATGAAACAGTTGGTTTCGAAAGATATGAAGGTGAAAAAAAGCAAGTTGCACTATGATAACATAATTATTTTTTCAAAATTTATCCCAAATAAGGACGCTGTTTTCATCCTGGTCAAAAATAGCTCTTTGAAGAAAAATAATCATGCCTTGACTTAACCTAAGTTAATTTTCACAATGAATTTATAATAAAAAGGGACCAAATGCAAAAGCCCATCCCTTAACAAATAATATAGAACTAGATTGAAAAATTAGGTTGATCGAGGCGGTGTTGCCGAGCAAGTATGGGGATTGGCAGGAAGCTAATTTAAAGCCCAGCTCTTTATAAAGATCGATACTTGTGCGAAACCTAACCAAATTTCTTTCCCTTGCACTGAGACCGAGAGAACAGTTACTATTGCGTGAAATTGAGTAGGTCCTGCTTAAGCCTGGGTGCTCAATATAATAGAGATTCACTTGTAAGAATAAGGGACATCCTAAGGGTTAACTATAAATGCATTTATTCTTGTACTTCTTTAGTTTGTTTCAGCAAAGTGAAAAGTAAAAATGATGCTTCCAAGTAGATTAAATTGCCCTAGAAATCGACAGACATGTCTAGAAGTCGAGACCCTAGCATGCTAAATTTAAATAGCATGTGGATAATAATTTTTTATGGGATGATTAAAAAATGTGCCCGTCGCTGTTATTGTTTACTTGGATGGGTTATTTTAGCCCAAATACTTGTATTTTCAATTGAAAGAAAAGTCATATGATGATGAGAAGGAAAGAAGGGGAAGGATTTCGGGAGAAGGGCGAGGGAGAGAGAGAGAGAGAGAGAGAGAGAGAGAGAGAGAGAGAGAGGGGGGGGGGGAAGGTAGAAGGCATGGGGGTAAGAGAAGAAAATAGGGGGAAGGATTTCGGGAGAAAGGGGGAGGGGGTGGAGAGGAAGAAGAGGTAAAGAGGAAAGAAAATTCAACATACTGATGCCGCCCGGTTTGACCGTAACCTCCATTCGTCCAACACAAGTAAAGTAACATTCTGGTGGGGGCTGCAGAACCCAGGTCTTCTGGCCCTTGATCTGGGCCTGCCAAGATGGTAGCCCAACGCTGTCAACCTGTATTTTTCAGAATTGGTCAAGAAAATAACCCATGTCATTATACTTTCCATACACGTATGGAATGTCATATCGGTCAAGATGGAAGTATTGTTCTTAAACAATTTTGATACATCACAAATTTACATAACTTAACTCAATTAGTTTTAAGTTAGTTTGAACCATTCGATTCCTTGTGGAACATAGTGCCACAGCGAATACCCTCCATCGGATTTGGTTTTGACTTGTCCTCTTCAGCTCTGCCCATGTTAAACCGGCAGCTTTTATCTCTGTGTAGGTGCTTCTCCACCAAGTCTGTTTCGGACCGCCGGCCTTTCCTTTTCCTTGGGGATTCCACTCGAGGGCTTGCCTTGTGATGTTGGATACAGGCTTTCGAAATAGTGGCCTACCCAACCCCATTTTCTCTTTTTGTTTTATGTCTCGATGGTGGTTTGTTTCGCTCTGGCCCACAGTTCTTTGTTTGAGACAACTTGAGGCCACATAACTTTGAAGCTGTTTCTCAGGCATCTGTTGGTGAATTATGGTAGTTTTGTGTTGCTAGTCTTGGTCACGTTATTTTATGTTTTGAAAAATTAAAGAGAATTTGTATAATTTTGAACTGTATTCAATTATTCGTTAGAGTCGTTACAATATGGCAGGTGTATACAGAAGTCCACATATACCCACTATTTATCTGTGTGGCACCACGTAAAATTCTCAGACGTTCGTCTTGAGGGGTCTTCCACGACGCAGCTTAGTTGCTGTGATTTGACGTTAAAACACTACACACAAACCAACCAAAACCCATCATTAGCTATTTTTTCATGTTACCAATGAACTATTCAACTGATCCATCAATCAGTCAGCGTTCGAGGTATCTAGATAGGTAAGTGTACCCACATGCATATGAGCGCCATAGCCTGGGCTGCCCATGAAGATCCAGTCCGTCTTGCTGGACTCGGACCCTGCAGGCAGGAAGTATGGCCGCCCATAGTGTCTGCGCAGACTCGCACTGACTGCAGTGTCGCAGTTGCTCCTGTAAAAAACACGAATAGGCATCCTAAAGTACAGCTAAAGTCAACTAATTGACCAATGTGAACAGTTAAATGATTTGTGTACATTAACAGAAACAGTGAAGTGTTTCTTTTAAAGTTTAATCATCATAGTAAGGTCGGATTGAGACCCAGAGAGCATTTTTGTTTGTTTTCCATACTAGCCTACATAGTAAAATATAGATTGTCTCAACGTGCTGATAGATATGGCTCACTCTGACTCCGACATTCAAAAGCTTGTTGCTTCGGTGACTCTCGTGGTCATTTCGGAAAGCAGCGGAAAGGAATTGTTCAAAGTTACATGTGGCATAAGTACATATTTTTTAGATTTTCTACTTATGAGCTATCGGTCCTGTAACCTAGTGATGATACGATTATTTGTCTATGCTAGCTTCGATATGTATAGCTCCTTGGTTATCTTCAAGGATAAACGTTGCCTTGAGTTTATAAAGCATCAAAAATGTATCACGTAGTTGTTGTTTTTTAATTTTCACATCTTGGGAACTATAATTTGTGCAAAAGTTAGAGGATATAGTGTCACTCTGGCCCACAGTTCTTTGTTTGAGACAACTTGAGGCCACATAACTTTGAAGCTGTTTCTCAGGCATCTGTTGGTGAATTATGGTAGTTTTGTGCTGCTAGTCTTGGTCACGTTATTTTATGTTTTGAAAAATTAAAGAGAATTTGTATAATTTTGAATTGTATTCAATTATTCGTTAGAGTCTTTACAATGTGGCAAGCTGATACAGAAGTCCCCGTATACCCACTTATTATCTGTGTGGCACCACGTAAAATTGTCATATGTTCGTCTTGAGGGTTCTTCCACGACGCAGCTTAGTTGCTGTGATTTGACGTTAAAACATTCCACACAAACCAACCAAAACCCATCAGTAGCTATTTTATTTTGTTTTCATGTAACCAATGAACTATTCAACAGATCCACCAATCAGTCAGCGTTCGAGGTATCTAGATAGGTAAGTGCACCCACATGCATATGAGCGCCATAGCCTGGACTGCCCATGAAGATCCAGTCTGTCTTGCTGGACTCGGACCCTGCAGGCAGGAAGTACGGCCGCCCATAGTGTCTGCGCAGACTCGCACTGACTGCAGTGTCGCAGTTGCTCCTGTAAAAAACACGTGTGAGGCAGGGAAGAGGCATCCTTAAGTTCAGATCAAGTCACCGAATTGACCCATTGAAATGAGTTGTGCACTGTTTCGTTTTGGTTTCCCCATCATAGTAAGGTCGGATTGATGCCCAGAAAGCGTTTTTTGTTTTATTTTCCTATCTAGCCTACATAGTAAAATATAAATTGTCTCAACTGTACTAAAAGATATAGCTCATTCTGACTCTATTACTTTGGTGACTCCGATGATCATTTCGGAAAGCATCGGCCACAAATCTTTCAAAGCTACATTCGGCACCAGGACATGTCAATTGGCTATTGGTCTTGTAATCTATCGAGGATATGATATATTTGTCGATGCTAGCTTCTTTTTATATGCCTCCTTGGTAAACTTCAAGGATCAACTTTTCCTTCAGTTTATAAAGCATTAAAATAGGTGTCATGTAGTTACGTTTTTTTTCTTATCTTGGGAACCATAATTTATATAAAAGGTAGAGGATATAGTGTTATAATTCTTGTCTATCTACCTTATTTGAAGCCACTGTAACCACGATGGTATTTTTCCTTGATTGGACGACAATAAAATTATATCTTATATGATTTTATCTATTGAGAAATGAACATTCCTTTTCCCTCTTACCTCTCTCTCTATCTCTTTCTCTCTCTCCCTATCTATCTATCTAATCTATCTATCTATCCATCTATCTATCTATCTATCTATCTATCTATCTATCTATCTATCTATCTATCTATCTATCTATCTATCTATCTATTATGAATGTACCTATCTTTCATGAAATATTATTTCAGTATAATATAAAATAACACCTACCATCCTATATACCAAGGTGGATACCCTTCCTTCTGGAGAACTCTATTCTCGTCCATCTCAAACACTTCACTCAGCTCTCGGAACTCTGTCTTGTAAGGGAAAAACTGGCAGCTAGCGCGACCACCATGTCCTCTAGTTCCATACAGGTCTGCGCAGAGTATATCATAATTAATGGTAATGCTTAGTAAAAAAAAAAATTAAAAGTTCTTTTTATCTTCATTTTTTAAATTAAAATAGAAAATAATAAAGCTTGCAAGAAGTATTTACGGCGCTGACAAGTGGAAGAATAGGCAAGCAAATTGAAGGACTGAACCAGTCTGAACAGCTCAACCTAACAAGATTGGCGGAGGACAGATCTGCCTGTCATTCGCTATCAAACATCTGGTGATCATGTCTCCGCTACGACTTTTCAGTTCAGGTACTGAACTAAACTGAAGATGTCAACATCTATAGCTCGAAGCGTCAGGAATCGAAGTGAGTGACATGATAAGGATGTATACCAATGTTCATTAATCTTTAAGACCCGTAACGAAAGAACCGTAGTAAACAAGAGCTATTGGTGTCGTTTTTAAGTACACCAAGCACTACCTTGCAGATCTCCATTAAGTGGTGTAAATATTTGTTCTTCTTATTAAAGATTCAATAAGTATACACAGCGTTTAAGATCTAATAAGGGAAAACAATTTCAAAATATCATATCTCTTACCTCTGAAAAACTCAAAGCTGAAGACGTCCACAGCAGACCAGCTGGAACAGCCGTCAGAGACCACGACGGGTTGTCCAGAGTACGCAAAGTTTTCAGAGAAGTCGACCTGGCTGACATTGGCAACTTCCAACACAGCGGAGACGCCTTCACAGAAGCCGCAGTCTATGGGCGGCCGTGCCAGGTTCTGTACCTTGGAAGAAGCCCGGACAAGACATCGCTCAGCCTGGCTCTCTTTGGTGCCCCAGCCTCGCAGTCGCCACACCGTCTCTGCCATTTGTCTTTTTGTCAGAGGCCATTCGAGAAGACAAATGATCCACAGGGTTGCCATGAAAGCTATAACCAGCAGAGCGACCAATAGGAGGCGACGTTTAACCTTTGCCCAGCGTGATTTCTTGATTCCAATAACGAACTTGAGCTTAGACAGTTGGTGTTGCTGCAAACCAATAGCAAGAGCTTTGTTGTGTAGATCCCTAAACAGCGCCTAGATGGAAATGTAATCATTAAAGGACATGTTATACATGCATTGTTTTACAATAATTAGGGTAAATTTTTTTTAAAAGTTAATCAGTCAGTTAAAATCTCTATTTATCCATATGGGTAAAACCTGATGCGTCCTGGCTTGCCCTTTTATGCTGTCGGTAAGCAGTTGGATATGTGATACAGGACAATCGATTATTTCCCTTGATGTGAAAAGGATGGTTCTCTGTATTTGTTTCAGAACTTACAAAATAATCTTATTTATTTCAGGGATGCTGAGGAGTTGTTTTTTTCATTTGAATTTTCCACACAATTAAAAATCATACCTTCGGATTTAAGCCCATCAGAATAGTAGTTGACAAAGGTTGTTTTTACACAAAACAAATTAATTTTCAGCTAATTAATACTTTTTTTTTGTCTTGCTTTGAGATGTTACTCAACTTGCTCTAATTTATCAAAGTGTTTACGTATTGTACAGAAACTTGTAAACTTATAAAAATATATATAAATACCTTTGCTTCAGTTTCTGTCACTCCATTAAGAAATGTTGGATCCATTTTATCAACTTAATCTGGAGGGTAGAGCACAAGTGATGTATTTAACAATCATAGATCATCAAAAACTATGATGTCTGAATCATAAAATCATAATGAAACTTGCCCATCATGGTCCTATTTGATGTAAAGGAAGTTGAAAAATGAACGTTCCTTTAGTTGCAGAACTTCGATGTCAACTTAGAGTTAGATATACTTTCTAGCCTTTACAAATTCGATATTGATCACCCCCTTTATGCAATGAAGACTAATCTGAAATAACAAACTGTTGTTTTTACTAATCTTTGGGTACATAGAATAAGTCAGGCGATAATTGATTTGTAGTCATGTTACGCAAGTAACTTCCAACGTATCAATTAGATTAAAACTACCGTGAGTTAGCATGTTTTTCACATGACGAAGTTCAAGAAAAGCATTAAACTCATCATCTAATACAATAAAGTGATTAAGTAAATTTTACTTAAAAATTAAAAAGTGTTTGGCAATAAGAGTTCTACTAGATTTACTCTATAGACCAACGGTATATTTGTTTTAAATTTTCACGCATAATCATATCAAAATTCTGCAAGGTAAAATCTATAGTTTTAACTATAATTTTAGTTCAAATGCTTTACTAGATGTTAGATTTCTAGATTTACTAGTTTGCCTACTTTTGTTTTTGCTTTTTCGAATATAAAAGGCCTTTCCATAAAAATTTTAATCAAACCTTAAAATACATTTAAAGTCAGACATTATCTTAAAGAAGAGAAAGCACTTGCTTTTTTTTAAAAACATAAGTCTTAAATCTAAAATGGCTACATTGAAGAATCCAAATACTTGATATGCCAGAAATTAAAAAAACGCCCGAGAGCAACACTGTTGCGTGCCAGACTTAGGCAGGGATTCACTTTAACTGTAAGTGTTGGAGACTGAAACACCCAAATTGCTAAAACCTTCACGAAGAAAGAAAACGAAAAAGAAGATGGAAAGGAAATCGAAAAGACAGAACCTAGAGAGAAAGAGAAAGAAAGTGAGAGAGATGCTAAGGCTTAATTATAGCCAAATCCGAGAGATGTAAAGGGAGAGGAAGAGAAAATGAGGGGGAAAGGGGTATAAAGAATGACATTACAGGATGCTTAGCTACGCCTTAAGCAGAAGCGCATCTTCTTCTCATTTTCTGGACCGCTGAACATCCACATATTATCAGACAAAAGCTGTCTTAATCATGTGCTTTAAATTTCCTTAGATCGATGCTTCTCTGTCCTTCTTTCCTCCTCCCATTCTATTTTCAACCCAAGTATCAATGGCCGTAGTCTTCTTCTCTTCTATTTCTTAGACCCTAGTATCATTTATTCCCTATGCCTGAATCGATTTCTTCTAACTTTAATTATATTGTCAAATTTCCTCGCAAACGCACACATTTACTGAATGTCTGCAGATCTGTTTCCCTCTGCCCCCGA
>RQTK01000086.1:35351-49604 GCA_003991915.1 Elysia chlorotica
GTCTCTATCTATCTATCTATCTATCTATCTATCTATCTATCTATATATCCATCTATCTATCTATCTATTCATCTATCTATCAGTTTATCCATCCATCTTTTTTTCTGATTTGATGGCCATATGCTTTCGATTAGAACTGTCGAAGTATTATATAGCATCTTATGTTTCAAAATCCTTCTCTATCATCCCAACATGAGTGTGCCCTTAACTCATTTTAGCGATATATACGAAAATTTGAAAATTGGTTTTGATTAAAGTATCTATCATATTGGCTATTTTTTTCATCACTCTGTCTCTTCTGTAAATGTCTACCAAAAAACAATTGCATCCAGAAACAGGCCTAGTGATGCTTCCAGCCCACTCCGTATCTATAAATTACGTATACTACACTTAAATTTAGGACTGATAAACTGAAAATGTAATCCACTATACTACAAGAAAATGTAGTTGTATAAAACTCATGCAGGGAATTCAAGACATTAAAACCTTAAAAGAAGAGCAAGGCACAGCCAGATGCAATTCCAAATTATTGTGTTTACACTGACATCTGGTAGAAAACGTATGTCCACCGGGGCGCTGAGCGGTTACGTCTTTACATAATCATAACGAGAAATAGTGTGATGTTACAGTTGGTTCCAAACAATGTGAGAGCATAAAGCTTTATGAAACTTGAATTTTTTCTGAATAATAGTACATAAAGGGGGTCGAATTAAAAAAATAACACATAATACATGCAACTTGAAAGCAAAATATTCCTGTAAATCTGCCATAAATAAACTCTGGAAAATTCTTGTTCTGCCATAAATAAACTCTGGAAAATTCTTGTTCTGAATATCCCAGTCAAATTCATGTCATTCAAGATGGCAAGTAGAGTTCTTTGAATATTATATTTTTCCTACTGACCAGTCAACATCAGAAGAGATTGAAGAGTGGATTTGTGAGCCTTAGCCCCGCGACGACTACGCTTCTTGACTCGATGCCTTTAGAAGCCTTATTATTATTTTTTCGTGGTTTTTTTGTGTTTCGTTTTGTTTTTTGTTTCGTTTTTTTTTTCCTGGTGATTTTTTAAAATCTTTTTTATTTGGTTTCGTTTGGGGTTGTTTGTTTGTTTGTAGTTATTGTTTTTTTTTTGTTCTTGTTTTTTGTTTCTTCTTTCTCTTGTTTTTTTGTTTGTTTTGTTTTTTGTTTCTTTTGTTTTGGAAGGGGGGGGGGCTTGATGGTTTTTTATACAATATACGACATCACTTAATGGGCATTTTGAAATAATAAGAAAGTACCCGAATACATCTTTTCTTTTGCCTTATCCTTTTTATTCCCAATAACTATAGTATGATTGGTGTGTTCCCCTCAGAAAGCGATGTGTTTAGGTGTAAAATATTATCTTATGTTTTTTTTTTCTCTAGCTTAATTTTGTTTATTAAATTTACTGTCAATGAATATTATTTGAATCAATAATCATTAACAGACTAAATCAAATCAATGAAATTGTTTTAATGGATCCAAGAAATGGATAAAACAAATCCAACCCGCCAGCCAACTGTTTGCATTGCTCACCCACTGCCGTTAATTCTGTCACGGTTTTACCAGTGATGTGCTGCACATTCTTGCTGTAAGTTCCCTGGCCCTAGAACTATACACTGAGCGTTATGGTCGTGTACTTTCATGGGGTGAAGAAGCTAACAACAGGCGTGGAAAAAAATAAGGGAGAAGAAGATAATGCTTTGCTGGAAAAAGATATGAAGAGTTGCTCACTCTTGTTGCCCCCCTCACGTGCGTGCAGGAGTCGGAGGAGGCTCTCTCCTTGTATAGGCAGAGGATTCCTACCCAGTGCCGACTCACTCAGCTACACGCGTGCTCCTTCCGTGTCATTGGCTCAGTCCAATTTACACAGAAAGGAGTCTCACTGTTTCTTTTAGGATCCTTAAAGTAGTAAGGCTAGTATTGTTGGTGTAGATAAAGATGTGTATACAGGTTCGCAAGGCGGCCAAATCACTTATTCGTGGAAATTTACGGTTAATTAAAAAGATCAACTCCAAATTTTTTTAGTGAATTAATTGCCAAGGAATCGTTTATACTATCCTTAACGATGGGGAATGAGAAGCTACTGTAACCCTGACTCCCCCCGGTAATGATAATGGTTCCAACCAGGTGAGCCCACCTGAACGTCAGTGGGGCAGGTAGACCAGGTAGGAGGGGGGAGTGTTTGCCTCTCTGACACGTGCGGCACCGACGACGTCAGCGTGGTGGTGGTAGTGGTGGTGGTTGTTGTGAAGGTGGTAACGGTGGCGGTGACCCTTACGTTTCCAGGGTACAGGATTCCTTCTGCGTGCTTTCAAACCTCCGCACTTTTTCGCCTGTTTCGCCGTCGCTGATCGCTGTTTTTCCGTGAGTATGCCACCATTAGTGATCGATAAGAACTTGATAACAAGTAATTGGGCGCATAGATATAGATATTAAAGTTTCATGCATGCGAATTAACCATTAGCATGAATTGTATTATCCTAACATTTTGTGAACAGAAATGACGCCGTGGAAAACTGAAGACCATATGACACTAATTAGCTTCTTATTTAAATACGTCTTTGCGCATGCGTGTTGTCGTTCCCCTGAGGTGTAACTTTTTTCGTTGCTTGGTCTCCAGCGTCAGCACTATAAACAATATTGTGTATGGGTTCCAAGACTAACGTCTGACGATTTTACGTGCTGCCCCACAGAGACAGTGCTTGGAGACCATAACATCTATTTCAGCTGGTCACATTATAATGAGACCGACACAATCGGTAGGGGACGAAATCCGACAAAAAAGTTTTTTTACCGATCCTGGATTGGATTTCGAACCAGAGATCTCACAATTGAAAGACCAACGCTCTCCTTTTTGCTCCAGTTCATAGCACATAAATGATGATACTAAAAGCCCAAAGCACTGTTTTCTAGCATACTTCGGTAAAAACAGATTCCTTAGTTAAAAGAGTAGAATTAATATGTGTGTTTTATATTTAAACTTCAACTATATATACTGTATTTCAACGTTATCAATACCGAAAAATATTAGGGATATTTTAAGATTATTGTATAGGCTCTGTAAATATTTCAATGACGACATCAATTACTAGTAACACCATAACTGCTACTATTATTTTTTCACATTTAATAGAGAATGTATTTAATCCCCTTGATATGAAATATTATTTTTTTTTGTTTTGTTGTTGTTGTTGTTGTTGTTGTTTTAGGGGACAGAGCTGTGACAATTAAAACGAGACTAATTTTATTTTAGCCGTTTCCTTATTTTAATCAAATAATTGCCTTTTTGACAATAATTGCTGTTTAATTTAATCGTCATCATAATTATCGCCATCACCATCGTCGCTGCCGTAATCTTTTTTTTTCATCATCCTTGTATTCATTTTTTATCGATGGCGCTTCTTTACTGCCAAACATAACCGATGTACTTCTAATCTTTATTCACCATAAGCGTGTTTTTTACGGCATATGACAGTAAATATTGATATTTTTCACTTCTGACACAAAAAGTTCTATTGTTTTCTATAATTTGTTTTTCACATTTTTGTAAATTACTCCCAACCTGAAAATTTGTTCAAATCCTGTTGGACATTCCCTTTGACTACAATATTTGACCACTATATCGAGTTGTATATCATTGCAATAGATGGTTTCGGAACTATTCATCTAGATATAAATGAAACGGGTAATTCCTAGAATCTGTTATATTTGTTCAATATACTAACCCTTCTATACAAATAAGTGTAGTTATGTCAGGTTTATGTAAACCAATTATCAGGTAATAGATAAAAATTTTTAAGGAAAATAAACGTTAAGAAATCTAACATGGCCGCCAGATTGATGAATGTTTCTCGGAAATATGTTTTTTTTATTATTCTTACTTTTAAAAATGGCTGCATTTGACTTTATCCTCAACATTCTGCGACAAACTCATTGTGGCATTTTTAACATCCTTCTCCATTTGTCTTTTTGTTTGAAAAAACAGTGTTGATGCTAATTTCTTTTTATTATTATTATTATTATTATTATTATTATTATTATTATTATTATTATTATTATTAATTCAGTACGACTCGAGAAAAATACAAACTTATTATAGAGTTTTTGCAGATTTCCTAAGAAATATTTTTCGTCAACTTCAAAGAACTATGCATTGATATTAATGTCATGATTATAAAAACACAATACATAAGTCCTGGATACGTTTGTTTAGATGCACGCGGTGCTCTTTATTTCTCCACCACTGCAACCCCATTTATTTATCGTTATGACCAAATTAATACTACTGGATTTTCACAAGATTGTTTCGTTTAAAAAAAAAATAGATGACAATTGGAATTCGCCATTAGTCTTTTGTTTGGGGAGTTATTTTGGTAAATTTCTGTCACTCTCTTTGCTCCACAATATTTCCTGTACAAGTTTTCTTTCAGGTCCAAATACAAAATATCGTTCTATATCCAAATGAATAAACACTTCATTTGCAAAAATACTAACATCAATTGTAAAGTGAAGCTATATCAAGGCATTTTATTATCATTTCCTCAAGTTCTCTTCTCTTTCCTTTGCAGTAAAAATGCTGTACTCATTTACTCCAAATGTACACCTATTTATTTTAAAAAAATAAGTTATACCGGTAAAGGGGAATGTTTAGAGGTGGGTGTAAATGTATATTATGTCTTTCATTAGCAATGGAGAACTAACCCAACATCTTTATCTATCGGTTTTCCGCTTTACCTTTCTCTTTTAAATTCCATCTGTTTTCCTTTTTGTTTGCACAATCATCTAAATTAGATTTAATATTATAAGCATAAGTCTCGACCACCTTTCTGTGGAAAGTGGAAGTCTGAAAGTGATAAAAATGAAGGTATTTTAAGTCCAATACCAGGAAATTAAATATATCACAGATTTGTCTCAAGGCTATTTACTCTGCCACGTACCAAATTTAGGGCGAGGATTAGATAACTTCTTTCCCAACTGGTCACATTACACTGAGACTGACTCGATCGCTAGGGGAAAGATCGGGCAAATAATTATATTATTTGTCTCATAGTGAGTCGAACCCAGGACATCCTGAGTAAAGCCCAACGTTCTAACACCTAAGCCAGATCGAGTAATAGTTCAATAACATCTTGGCACTTTAAAGCCTTATTAACTCAAGTTTCAGCTTCACATCCTCTCATACTTTGCCACTTTCTTTACATCACTGCTAAAGTTTCGGCTAGAAGATTACCTGTAGGTGTGCTTACTCAGCAACTTGTATGTGCTCGCAGAATTCCGAGCCAAGAAAGTGAATACCTCATCTAAACAACACGTGTTGAAGGTAATTTTGGAATATAGAGCACTACTCACCTTAAGCAAACTGGAGAAAAATACATAAAATTGAATGAGTTTATGGGCATTTTTATTAGTCTGTTTTCTTATCTATCTATCTATTTATCTATCTATCAATCTATCTATCTATCTATCTATCTATCTATCTATCTATCTATCTATCTATCTATCTATATATCTATATGTATATATCGTTCTACGTCCTATTTACCTACCAACCAGCTAACTAGCTACCTATATGTATATCTACCTATTTGTTTCAATTCGGTTTTTTTCTTATTTAATCTCTCTCTCTCTCTTTCTCTCTCTCTCTCTCTCTCTCTCTCTCTCTCTCTCTCTCTCTCTCTCTCTCTCTTTTTTTTTTTTTCTCTCCTGCGTCAAAAACATCAAATTTCGCACTACCATCGAAATAATGATCTTCCCGCAGGTGAGCACACAGCTATGTGCATGTGCCAGAAAATTAGGTTGCGTACAGGCAGCTCTGAGCTGTACCTGTAAAGATGAAACCCCTTAGCGGTACTAGATCTAGAGCGAAGAGCGTGCACTGCCTGTTTCATAATTTTCTACGCGTACAGGAATTTAGAGGGTTTCGACAAACAAGCTAGGTAGGGGTTTCGGCAAATAAGATTGATAGAGTTTCGGTAAAGAAGATTGATAGTTTCGATAAAGAAGCTACATAGAGAGTTCCCGTAAAGCAGCTAGATAGAGGGTTTCGATAAAGAAGCTATGTGAGCAGTTTTGTTTCGTAAGCTAGATGGAAACTTTGGGTTTTAAAACATAGATGCTGCTTAGGTGATTCCGTTAGACAGGGAGTTTGGATTAAAACACTCTAGATAGAGATTATGTACAGAAGGCTGATTGGAGAGTTTAGATAGAGATATTGCTAGATTTTTTGGATAAAGAAGCTAAATAGAGAGTTTAGAGCATAGAGTCAAGTTATCTGCACCTAGTTGGGGTCTGAATGGGTACTAATCTAATCGTCCATAACTGGGAATGTGACCCCTCAGGTAGAAACGTTTGTTCTAGAACGGACTGGGAAGCGACTTCATGCCCATCCACGAAACATTCGTGGCGTGCTTTTTATTTAACGCTACTTTCACTGGGCGAAACTTGCACTTTTATAAACTTGGCCTTGTAGCTCTAGCTCTTAAAGTTCAAGCGGATATTATTCACAAAACCATCATTAAATACAGCTATACCTTTCGTTTTATCTTAACACTGCAGAGTCCTTATGAAACTTTAAAAGTTTATATATGTTAAAAATACGGCGGCGGAATCATACACGGTTAGTTGTTCCTCTAGGAGATGCACCAAGCGGTGGAAGCGTTCAAACTACATTAATTTAAAAAGGAAAATTAAGAGCTTTAAAATCTGCTGAAGTGTTCCCAGGAAGGTTCCCAGCTCTTCCTTTTAAATTGACCACTGCCTCATACTGTTTGAATAGTGTAACGTCACATATTTTCTCAAGGGATTCATTGTGGAAACTCTCCGACAACTCCCATGAAGGAGAGGAGAAGGAGGAGGAGAAGGAAGAAGAGGAGGAGGAGGAGGGGGAGGAGGAGGAGGCGGAGGAGGGGGATGATGATGATGATGATGATGATGATGATGATGATGATGATGATGATGATGATGATGATGGTCTGCATATAGAGAAAAACCGGGTGGATGGGAGTGGGTACGTGTTTATCGAAAGTTTTGTTCCTGCTGTGAAGGAAAAAAATTGTCTTGGACTTAACAAACGGAATTGTTTATTTAAAATCATTGTTCATTGTGTGTGTGTTACTATTAACCGAAAAACATTTAAAAAAAAACATTTATGATAAGGACCATTCGCTATTCAGTTTCTATCAATCTAACAATCAACACATTTAAACTTGTATAATTATCTTAAGGAGAGGCAGCAAATTGATTAGGCCCTAAGTTTTTTCGTAGATCTCCCAAGAATTAAAAACTGTTCGAACTATACGAATATCATACCCTTGGTTTTTCTTAAATAATATCAACATTTAATTAGAATTGAGTGACAGCACGGCCTATTTTCCCTCTAAACCGTTTACACTTGTTTGTTTCCCTCTGCCTTTCTATCTGTTCATCTCTCTCGATCTTTTTATCTATATAACTGTCGATTTATCCATCTCTTTCTCCCCATAATAATCGTTGCTCCTTTCCTCTCAATCGTTTACCCCTGTTTCTCTTTAGTTATGCTTTTCTCTTATCCCCCCTCTCCCTCTCTCTCTCTCTCTCTCTCTCTCTGTATCTCATTTTTTTCTGTATTTCTCTTCCTATCTCTCCCGTTCTCTGTCTGACCTATCTCTCTCTTTCTCTCTCTCGTTCTCTCTGCCTTCTCAAAACATCCCATGTCCGGAGGTTTAACTTCCACCATTCTATCTAGGTGTCTCAGGTTTCTCTTATCCTGCCCTGCATGTCATTCTTTCTGTGCCTTTTCCTCCTTGACATACAAACAACGTTTGCATTTATTTTTTTATTCTCTTTCTAGAATACATCCTATAGTGTTAAATGCGGTTATACATTCCAACGCTCCTTTGGAGTTGGGGCATCTCACCCAAGTAAGGTAGCAGGTGATGCCCTACTAATGTGCCCACTAATTAATCTTCATACCTCTGCAATCCTATCTAATTGCTGTTAGATTCATATGTCTTGTTATTGAGCTTACATTTCTAAGGACTACCACAGGTAGAAAAGGTTTTCGAATCCCTTTTTTCCTATTCCGAACTTTAACCCCACTTCGTTTTCCTCTTTGTGTAGGTTTTCTTTCTGGGCTATCATGCTTTATGTCCACATTGGATATTAAAGGACATGATTTTTCACTCTCTATCACTGTCAGCACAGTCACTTACATTTAAACGATCACTACATATCATGAAATAAACAAATAGTGTCCGTACCTTTAGTAATCTATATGTGAATAGTGTTACACATACAAAATTTGTAATCTGGGCTTCGAGTTAACAACAATAACAGTTATAATCCCTGAATGTTCTCAGCAATAACTCGAATCGCCACCGAGCGGCGCCATCTTGATTCTTCTATCTAATTTAAGCATTGTTATTTTGTTAAAGGATTATAAAATATCCTCCTCTTCACTTCAATTTAAAAGAAAAAAAATATTATGTTATTTTAATAATTATGCTCTATATCAATTATAAAAAAAATATCTTCTTTTTTAATTTCGGGGAATTGGAAATGATTTCTATGTTTATATCCATTTTTAACTTATAAAGCCTGAAGAAAAATATGCCAAGTCGTATAAACTAAACCGATTATATTTTATTTAAATCAACCTCTGTTTAAAGCTTCAAATCAATGTTACGATAAACCCAAAATGACAAGAAAAATAAAAATCGTATTTATGAGTATTTTAAGGTAAATATACACGTTTCAAACGAAATTTTTTTGGCATCTTCAAAATTAATATTTACAATATAATGCATGAAAGATTAGGAAGACAGATAAATGCAAGTCAAAAGTAAAACAGGCCAACCCTCATATCTTCGAACAGGAAAATTTCGAGTTAACATATCCTAGATGGACGTGCCTCTTAAAGCTTGGGAGACGATAAATTATATGGTTGAAAATAGACTGTTTTGGCTCTTCACCTTCTGTTGAAGTGCAGGGGAGATAAGTCTTCGAGTTTCGGTAGGTTTGGGGAGGTAACTGCCCAAAACCGGAGGGATTTCAGGTGGGAAAGGGATAACGTCAGGTCTAGATTTGTGTTTGTTGTTTTAGTTTTTGTGCACAACGGCTCGCGCTGTATTTAGATGCGAGAGGTCTAGTTCGGTGATAAATTGGGTTCACGCGGTTAAAGTTGGATTAATTTAAGCTGAGGTGGAAAGAGAAGATTCAACGTTGCATCGAATTTAACTTATATTTTGACAAACTTGATGCACGCCCAATATCACTGTAGCTGTTGAATTGTTTTAATTTTTTTCAGTCAAGATTTATATCAAGCGACAAAATTAGTACATTTTGAGAATAACGTGGTGACGAGTGAAGAATGACTATATTAAACTATATGGACACAAGTTTAAGAACTTTTAATTCGCCCTAAAACTTATTGCAGGGCTTATTGACGAAAACAAGAAAATTACTCTTCTTTGTTCCGAAGGTATCAAACGATATTTTCATTTAAAAAAAGTAAAATTAAAAGGTTTTATCCAGGCTTGAAGATTTGATAGCAGCTCAGGTACTCTGGACGGGGTGTTGATGAAATGCGTGCGGCACCTGCCGGCTGGGCCCCAGGCGATAAGGCAATGTTCGCTGTTCCACTTCCCATCTTTTATAAAGCTCTTTATCTCTGGGATCAGTACGATGCTTGTGCCTGGTGGTGCCAGTCAGAAATCTTAACATTGCTCTACCATTTTGCACAAACATAACGATTATCAAAAGCGTATCATCGCTTCTTCAGTCCAATTCGAAGGGCGTGTCCTGAACTTTGGTCCGAGCCCAAGAATCTGAGAGGATCTTTGCCAACTTGCGCTCGCCTGAAGTCTCTTGAGAGCTGATTCGTAAAGCAGGCGTTGCGGGGATTCTCGATCAGAGGAAGACGTGTCTGATCTCGCCTTTGACCAGGCAGATAGTCCAGGCTGTGGGGAGATCATAGCGCAGTTATCTCCCCCTGGTTAGCGAGCGGCGGTCCGTCAGAGGCAGGAAGTGGAAGCGATTAGTGGCAGTGGATTATTCTGAGGATTTTAGGGCGTTATAATATTCTTGATATTGCGAATAGCCCTGCATCCAACAGTTAAGTGCAGTAATACGTTTCAGGAATACTATACCTTAAAAATAAAGTGTTATCCGTTTTCGTGCAAGGTGCCAATTTCGACAGGTTGTGCTAATTTCTAATTTTTTAATACAATATTATAACTATGAGCATCTACTTTGAGCCAATCATCTGGCGAGCTAAGGTAAGATTTTTTTACTTCAATAAGCATATTTGAAGTAAGAGAACTCATAGCCCTGAGAAAACAGGCTTAAGAAAGGTATTTATGTTGAATGTCGGTATTGAATATTTTATAGAACACCATTACAAACATAATTTTCCCTCATATTTAGAAAAATAACTTTCTCAAAACTAAAAAACACATCCTTGAGGAATAATGGAAACAGAGAAAATAATAAAAACATGTGGCCCAAAAAATGTCTCAAAAAGGATACAAAATAGAGTCGATCCTGAAAAAAAACACATAGGCTACTTATCTATCAGACAACACCAAATCCATTTTTATGCTTTTTGTTTTACACAATATTACGTAAGTCATGTTGGCAGGCTTCCATTCTCCCTATTACTTAGAATTACACCGATGTGTTTGGCACTCACCTAAGGGGGTGGGTGTTGAGTTCAAAGTTTTTGCCAAACTTGCTTTCCACTTGGATCAGCGAATAAACGAACGTGTCTTTTTTTTTATAGGAAAAACACTCTTTGGGAAGGAGCAGTTCTGATTAGCGTTTTTTATGTGTTGGTAGTAAGAAAAATAGGCGAGAGAAGTTGAGAGCAAGAAAGAAAAACAGACAGATAGACAGTTACACAGACAGAAAGACATAGAAGGATAAGCAGAGAGGGCCTTATGATAAATAAAAAGTAAGAGAACCCAAGAGCAAAAAAGAAAGACATGAAGAGTAAGAGAATAGGAAAGAAAAGTAAGGAGAAAAAAAGACAGAAGTAAAATTTAGAGACGGCTTGATGCAAAGACTTTAAATTTAAGAGAAGATGTGATAACAATAAAAGGATAGCTTTGTTCAGTACTGGGTAAAATACATTACCTCACAGTTAACATGCCATAAGCATGGAATGAGCCTTAAAATTAAAATTAACAAAGAAAGGCCAAAAGTTGCAACGATGTCCGCATTTTATGTATATTATTTTACTTCTGAGCCAAGTTTTTTTCCTATATTTGTGTCTAGAAGTAAAAAAAAATGCAATAAAATGTAAAAGAAGAGAATGGGCAGCTTAGCTAGGGTCAAGTTTGTGGAAGGTCATTTCAAATGTCTGCAAAGTATTACTTCATACTTATACTTGTTTGTTATAGTCCGTGTCGCACTGATCTTTTAATTAAAAATGGAAATGGTGATTTCCTGTAATCCATATCGCCCTTTTGGCTTTAAACAAAATGTTAGTAGTGCTATATTGATAACCATCAATGCCTTTAACTTGTCTTGTATGAACATTTTTTAAGTCTGAGAATATGCTGATAGTTTTACCTTCAATTTATTTTTCATGGGCATCAAGGTCTTGGTTTAGGTTTTGTCGTGTATATCCCTCCATTTTTAAAACATAATGGATATATCCATATTGTCTCAAACGCTTGATGGTAGTTCGACTATCCGTATTAATCAAAGCATCTTAAGTTCATGTTAATTGCCACACCATCCTTCTGCTTGTCTTCACTTGATTTTTTGTTTGTTTTGTTGTTGTTGTTGTTGTTGTTGTTGTTGTTGTTGTTGTGTTGTTGTTGTGGTGGTGGCTGTTGTTGTTAAAGTTGTTGCTGTTGCTGTTGTTGTGGCTGTTGTTGTTATTATTGTTTTTTTTCGTTTCTTTTTTTTTTTTACTCTAGTTTCTTCCACAATGGGTTCTTTAAAAGTATAACAGAGAGGTTTGCTTACTTTTGGAAGATTTACCATCATGGATAAACCAACATTCTTTTGTGAAAGTGTCCTTGCCTTTCTTCCACAATGGGTTCTTTAAAAGTATAACAGAGAGGTTTGCTTACTTTTGGAAGATTTACCATCATGGATAAACCAACATTCTTTTGTGAAAGTGTCCTTGCCTGTTGCTCTAAATACTGTAAGTGTGATAGTAAGTTTGGTTTCGTTATTTTCGTTGTTGTTGTTGTTGTTGTTGTTGCTGTTGTTTTTTATGTTTATATCACAATCGAAGTCGACTAATGAAACAAAACTAATTTAAGTGAACTAATTTTTTAACAATCATGAATGAATTTGGAATAGAACAGACCTGATCAGTAAAGGACATTTATCACTTTACTCACCTTTTTGTGTAAGAAAGAATTATGCTAATAGGTATCAAAATAGCAATTCTCATAGCAGTGCTAAGAGATGGCTTCGATAAAGTAGACCTTTGAGTAACATATTTTTATCCGAAGCAGCATTTGGGTACAGACTGCCTGAATCCAGTGCCACCAGGGGGGTTAATTAAGCGAAACAATACACCTCGTCTGGCATATAGAGTCGAATATAGGCATGAAATGTCATCTTTAGAGTGATCATTTCTAAAAAGATGAGAAGGAAGCTTTATTTCGTAGGAGGTAATTTATGTTATTCCTTCTGCGATCTAAGATTCTGTTTACGTTGATTGTGGAGGGAAGTTCTGTTCTTCTTTATAAAACTGTATCTATCAATCTTTCTTATGATCTTTATCTTTCCATTTATGATCTATCGACCTTTCTGTTTACCTATTTCACACACAAGAGCATTTCTCTCTCTCTCTTTCTCTCTCTCTCTCTCTCTCTCTCTCTCTCTCTCTCTCTCTCTCTCTCTCTATTTCTCATTCTCTCGCTCGCTCTCTCTCTATCTGAGTGTGTGCTTCCCCTCTATTTTTCCTCCGCCTCTCCTTTCTTCTCTATTCACTTAGCCTATCTCTGTTTCTCTCTGACTCTATCGCTCTTCCTCTGCCTGCTATCTCTCCCTCTCTCCCTCTCTCGCCCAGTATAACCTCTACTGGAAATTTGCTAGCTCCACAATGCTGCGGCACACGGAACTCCATCTAGAACCATTAAACCTAGATTCTCGGTTAGAGGCTCAAACATTTACATCAGCGCCTTACCTGTGGAGGCAAACTCTAAACGCTGTTTTCCATCCAAGATTGTTGATAGCTCATCACCTGGAAAAGTGCCATGCAGAAAGCACATACAACCAGTTGCGTGCATTTAGCTAAGAATAGATCATTGATGTAGTATTTCCTCTTTTTTACCGCCTTAGGCTTAATAATACCATATCATACACAAAGACAAAAGATTGTTTAAGTTGGAACTGAGGGGGGTCTTTGTTTTTAAGAAGATTATATAAGCTTGGTTTACTCATATATTATCTCCTTTGCTCTCCTCTCCTCTATCTTTATCTCTCTCTTTCTTTCCCTCTTTTTTAATTTTTCTCTTCTCTCTCTTTATCCATTTCTTTATCTAAAGCTAATTCTTCCCTTGTCTAAAAGTATATATCTGTATTTGCCCTTCCTCTATCCCTCTGAATGTATGTCTGTCTGTTTCCCCCTCTCTCTCCCCCCCTCTCTCTCTCTCTCTCTCTCTCTCTCTCTCTCTCTCTCTCTCACACACACACACACTTCCTTTTTTCCAATTTTTTACATTTTCTCAATTTCTTTTAGTGTGCTTGAACGTCTTTAAAAAAGACTGTTATCTCCACATCTTTCATTTGTTTATCACAATATACGCGTACCCAACAAATTATTTTTCTTAGATTTATTTCAATCTAACATTTCTCATTCCACTCATGCTTTTTGTGTGTTTTTTTATGACTTTTAACTTTCAATTGAGTAGAACACCTTGTATTTATCTTTTGAGCTTTATTAGTATTGTTGTTTTATATTTTAAATTTAAAACAATCTTTTTCAGTGTAGTCGTGCTCTGTTTATTTATTTATTTTTGTTTGGTGTTTTTTTTTAATGATAGTAGGGAGAGGTGCGTATTGCAGCCTGGTCAATGTCATGCCCTCGGTTTAAAACTTACACTACATTCTGTTAGATTTGGTCTTTTTTAAGACTCTCGTTACACTGAGCCTTATCCTTATCCTTATAGTTTATCTTAATGCAACTTTATCTGTATCTTGTCGTGTAATGGAATTGTTTGAAAATGCCCGCGTCTCTCTCTCTCTCTCTCTCTCTCTCTCTCTCTCTCTCTCTCTCTCTCTCTCTCTCTC
>RQTK01000086.1:49852-80876 GCA_003991915.1 Elysia chlorotica
TATATATATATATATGTGTGTGTGTGTGTGTGTGTTTGTGTGTGTATCTTTCTATATCTGCCATTTACTTTTTTGCCCCGTCTCTCTGCATAACTGGAACGGAACTTTCTCTAAATGTTAAATGCTGAGCACGTGCTGTGTGCTCCGCACCAACTCTTGCTTACCCAACACAATTGCAGTAAGGTTCTAGACTCTACCTTCCACCTTGAAATCTACATCGCCCCACAGTGTATCTACCTGAGACTCGTTCCACAACCCAGGTGTGTGCTAGGTTAGCTATATTGCTCACGGGTGTCTTGAGGTAGGGCTGCAGTCGATGTCAGGGTTGAGTAGGAGTGGATGCAGGGTTGTCTAAGAGTCTAGGAACTAAAGCCGCCCTTGGATAGAATACATTATAAGGAGCGCAGGCAGTATATTTTCCTAGAATCTTGGATATCGGCTCAAGTTTTAGTTTCATGGTAAGAAAACCACACAAAAATCGTAAAATCTAAGCGTAAGAACTTAACTGGACATGTTTTGTTTGTATGTGTATGTTTTATTTTTTGCTCTAGTCCCGTCTCTTTCTTCCACAATGGGTTCTTTAAAAGTAAGAGTTCATATCTGACAACATCAGATCAAAGAAAGTGTAAATTCTGGTTGCTTGTATATACAATATTGTTTCGCGTGTAAATACCATTTTTCTGTGAGATAGTGTGCGCTGCTAAGAACAAAATTGAATGTAAACCTTCCACTTCATGGATACATTGTTAAAAAAAATTATAGAATTATCAGGAGAGCATTATATTTATGAGAGAAATAAAAAAGCAATAAAAACATGTTTTCTCCGAATATTGTAAGTTAAAAAAATATAAATGTTAATATCAAAGTTTTAAAAGGATCGAGTAGTGATTCTATTATATCTGTGGTAATTAGGATATTTTAATAAGCAAAAAAAATACTAAATGTTTCGTGGTGGAAATGTTTCTAACGTGCTTGATTTATTTCATGAAAGATATAAATTATACAACTAATAAACATTATTTTATATGCACCAGCCACTGTACAGCTTACAAACACAACAAAAAATATCAGGCTTTAAGAGCTTGTTTTTCACCATAGAGAAAGCTCCAAGGTCCAATATCGTCCTTTGCAGCGTTTCTGCAACGCAAGTAAAATCCTTTTAGGTTGGCATTGTGCCATTTCCTTCCTCTACACTTGGCCAACGTCAAGAAAATGTATTACCTCCCCTACCTATGATAACGTGGATAAAACAAGATAATTGCCAACTAAGACCGTTCTATTTTCTCTTCTATCTCCTAGTTGTGTGCAGCATGCGTAGGCTCTCGGGAATTCATTTCTCTTGAAGTGTGTAAATCGCTGATGTGTTCATTAAAGTTCCTTCATGTGTGTGTAAAGCTGTACTGCTACCAAAAAAAGCTAATACTCCGAGCAAACATCTTTGAAAACTTTTTAAAGTGGTTATCCATAGATCGATATATTGTAATTCTTCAGCTGTTTTGTTTAAACAATCTCTCTAAATCTGAATTAACATGCATCGCATTTAGAATCTAATTTTATTTATAATATCTGCTTTATCTCTATTTTTCGACTCTAAGACTTGTGTGAAAGTCTTATCTATATGGTGAGAAAAGGATGGAGGGCTGAATCTATTGGTTATGAGTCCGTCAAAGTAATGCGGATTCCTCTGTGTCATACGCGTTGATTGCAAGATAGCTTATGACATCAACACATCCGTTCATATGATTACAGTATACGCTATATTATACTGACTATTTAGAGAGTGACAAATTTAAATCGTTCACTTTTTGGAAGACTTGTTTTCATTAAGTAATTAACAAATTTGACAATACAAATATTTTGTTTGCTACAAAGTGCAGCTAAAGGAACATCAAGGTACAATTTTTTTTTTTCAGTAGTTTCTTTGCAGTTTTTAACTAAAAGGAGTGCGTAAATAATGTGACCGAGATAAAAGAACGACAACCCTGTTTGTCATTTGTGTAACCATTAATTAGTCTTTTTAGTTCCCCTTTTCCTCGTATACAGGCATGGCGAACAAGCCTCTATAAGTCTATTCTAGCGAAAATTTCTGTAATTTTCCTCTGTATATGCTCTTAACGCAAAAAGAATGCTCTGAAATTTAATAGCACCATATGGCTGCTTTCCGCTGAACTGCAATAATAACGTCAACACTGTACCTCACACACTGTTAATAAGTGTATAATAACTGCAACGAATTGGGGGTTGTTTGTTTTTTTGTTATTGCGTTATACAGGAAGGGTAATTCTCAGCTTTTGAAAAGTGTTTGTACACATGTTTCCTTAATATAGCCCAAAAGACTAGTTATGTGGAAAAGAGTATAACATGCAGACAAGTGGTACTTCCGATAATAATATGTTGTTTGTTTTTTCCTTATCTGATGCAACAATAAATTTGTTTAGCATTTTAGTCACAAAGATATTAAACACAGAATACAATAATTTATTACCTATTTGTCTCTTTAACTGCCGACTTCACCTCTGTTTTGCACGAATACACTTAACACAGAATTGCCGACTTGCCCTTTATTTTGCTTTTTTTTTTTTGCGAGATGAGAATAATTGTTTAATAAATGAAACTGCCTTGTCGCAGTAGCTACTTATCGTCTCCATTGAGTTATGGGCTTACATTTTGCTATTATTTCTATTGGTTTTGATGATGTTGCTATTGTTTGTTGTCGATGTTGTTTTGTTGTTGTTATTTTATATCTTTATGATTGTAAGTCTTTAAAATTATATAATTTATAAACATTATTGTCATTGTTGTTTGCACTGTCAGAAGCACTAAACTAATCTTTTTTACACTCGTTTGTTACCTACGCGAACTTTAAGATAAATTATGTATATATAATATGTATTATGAGTTAGGCGGCACTAAAATGTCGTTTTTTAAGGAAAAAGCAAGGGTCGCATCAATGTTTAACCATTTAAAAACCACCGATAGATGAAGTTGTAATTTAATTTTATCTCTACTAAATTTTCTGGGGTTTTTATCCTTTATTTTTTTGTCTTTTCTAGCGCCAAATCATGGCTTTTTGTTTGGTCGACTGGGTATTCAATGTGTGTAACTACCACCCTCTAAGTATTAAGAAAAATTGACCTTTTGGTTTTATCCTTTCTCGTGTGAGCTTTAATGTGCCAGTACCTCAGTCGGTTAGTTCTCAGCACTGACGAAAAAGAGGCTCGGAGTTCATATCTTAGCCGGTGTCCGCATCTTTGTGTAGGATTCTATTAGGAAACAAATTATAAACGAAACAAAGAGACAGGGCCGTTTAAAGCTGTTCGTCAACACAAGGGCCTTACTGTGCTTGTATGAGGTCCCATGTCACAATGCTGAGTGTTAGGGCTGTGGGTTGCGTCCCTTAGTCACTCACTAACATTAAAGACTAGGTTTATGTAATAATTATTTTAAGCAATTTTGGTTCGTAGGTGTAAGAAGATTTTTTGGTTGTTTGGTTTTATGTTTGAAGTGAATTTTCAATATTATTTTGGTAGATATATTGTTAAGATTTGTTTGTTTGCTGAACATTTGAAAGCTCATACTCATAATCCCATGTTACCTTTGTAGTCAGTGTATAAAAACTTGTGCTTCAAGCCGATCATTGACAATTGGTTGAACAGTCTAAAATTAGTATTTATTTTTAAACTCCACTCTTTATCTTGATGAACTGCTCAATGAATTTCAAGTTTTAAATAGTTTAATGTTAAAACGTCTTAATTTGAAGCCCTAGATCATTTTCTTAAATCGAAGCTATATGAATTCGTTCTGGGTTTTTACATTCCATGATTCTTCATTTAACTGCAATTTTGATGGAGATTATGCAATATAATTAATAGTTAAAGTATTTTTTAATCCCACAATGCCTTCTCAAATCGATCTTGTTTCTAAATATTTGTCCTGTGCAGGGTACAAAGGGCCGCTACTCCACCAACTCTCCCAGCAGCGCCATGCCGATGAGACGGCGCACACCAGTGATGGTAGTTCCCAGCCGGAGCCACGCCTACTGTGAGTACATGTACATGTAGCAGCATTGTTTAGTGCAGTAGGGTGGGTGGGTTGGTTGGTGGGTTGGTTGGTCTCAGGCGATCAACTTCAGCAACTAGGCTATATCGTGGACGGATCCCAAGACTAAAGTCTGCCACACAGAATCAGGGCTGGGATACCAGGAGTCCTGTCTAAACCAGTCACACTGTACTGACGCCAAACCAACTAATTGGGTCAAAAATCCGACAAATAAATTTGCTTGGTCGTAATTGCTAACTGGAAACCTCCCGATTTGGAGCCCAATGCTTCGCCGTTTGTGCCAGCTCGCTCTATGCGATAGTGATCATGGACTCTCAGTTCGACGAAACAACACCGACTGAACTGTCGGCCTACTGTTTTGTCAAAGTGCGTTCATAGTAGTACTGTATGGCACAGTTAAGAAAGGCAAATCATTCATCAGTTACAGGTTTCAGTTTTTACTTTTTCAAAATTCATATTTATTTTGTGTTTTTAGCGTCTCCGGGTAGTTGTAAATATAATTATGACAGAGATAGATAAAGAGAGAGGGGTGGCTCCAATAGCTCAATATAAAACTACCAAATTATGGGATCATTGTGGAGTCTGATTTCATAGATGCTGGACAATCAAATCAGAGGGTGAACAATTCCGATTTCGTTTTGTTAGGTCCTTCATAAGTCCTGTACACTAATTAAAATTCAATGGTAATGTGTGTCAGTGTGTATAAGTTGAGAAAAGGTACACACCTTTATGTGAATTGAGAAAGATGTATTAGTTTGCATTGTTCAATCGTTATAGTATTGAAGAGGCTTTCAGCTCTCTGGAAACACTTTTTCCATTGTTATTTTTAAAAAAGACAAAGCGGAAAAGAAAGAAATAAAGACAACAAAGACACAGATTGATATAATTATACAGAAAGACGGACAGACACAAACAGGGGCATTCCGGTAGATACAGGTAAATAGACAGGTATATGAGATGGATGGGCTTAAGAGGAGACATGCAGACAAACAGATCCATAGGAAGACAAATAGTCGAATGTTGAAGACATATATAGAGATGTATAGAAACGGGCAAACATAAAGGGGCAAAACGATAATATATTACCATTTAAAAACCTACAATGCCAACTGACCTCATGTTCCATACATTCTCTTCTTCCCCAGCGTCTCCCCGTCATGACTACGGCATCGAGGACAGCATCCACCGGGCAGACTTCCTTTCGAGCGCCGTCCTGGAGGACACGTATGACGCGGCCGCCCGCTCCAGGGGCAAAGACATGGACCTCCTGAGGAACGTCAACTCCGCCATCGTGAGTAGCCGCCTGCTGCAATGCTCTCTCTCTCTCTCTCTCTCTCTCTCTCTCTCTCTCTCTCTCTCTCTCTCTCTCTCTCTCTCAGGTGTACTCTTCCTGGTCCTGCAGTTTTCTCTGTTCTCTCTGTTTTTCCCCATCTCCTAGCGTCAAGTACAACGGACCCCTTTTTAGTTAGTAAAGTGGTTGCCCCCCAAATAGTATCGTATGTAACAAACAGGCAAAAAAAGTGACTGATGCTTTATCTCAAACTCAAAGACGAGGAGAGGGGTATGGGTCTAGCGTAGAGTATAAAAAGTTCCTTTTTTAGTTACTACAGTTGTTATTCATCAACACTCTATCTATAAAAGTTATCGTATTATTATGGTGTTGAAAAAACAAACAAATATAAAAAGAGTTTTTGAGGCGTCATTTGAAGGACAAAGAGCGGGGAATGGGGTCTTGGGAAGGAGCTAGAAAGGCACCTAAAGCTGTACCAATTTGGCCGGTGTTATGGGGAACTGTAACTTTTCTGCAATCATAATAGCGTGGACTCTCAACTTATTTGACTTTCAATTCGTTTTTTTTTTTCTGCGGTAATAAATAATAAAAATGTGTCGAATTATATTTTAATTACAAAATAGGTGCTGCTCTATAACAAAATGGTACCATGATTATAAATCTTTTTTCTCTTAAATTGCACTTTTAATATTAAGTTACTATGGCGGGGATAGTGTGGTTCGGGCTTGGGATGTGTATGTTCATCGTAATTTATGGCCATTGTATTATCATTTTATTCTTTCTGTAGATGTGAAAGCTCTTTGGTTTTAAAAAAAATGCCAAATATGTGTAAAAAAAAAAAATTAATTGTCTATACATTTGTGGAATAGCATTGACATAAAAATGATAAATATTATGTGTCAGTGTTTCTTTCATTCATATAATCACGTAACTCTGCATAGATCTTGTTCATTTTTTTCATATTGCATTTAATCGAACCACCAGCAATCATATCCCACTCTATCATTACCTTTCTCTTTTAAATTTACCTTATTGTCCATACAACTTTTTATCAATCTGTTTCAAACATAATTTTATATTGGAATATGTTCATATTGTTGTCTTTTTCCTTTAATTTTGAAAAGACTTTTTATTCATTCCATCATTCTTTTGACAGGTATTGACTTAAGTCTATGATTTAATTCTGGACATTTTTTTCTAAAATTATATGTCCCCACACTTCTCTTTTTCCCGAGGTGTTTGAAGTCCTCCACAGATCTCAGCTTAAACAGGTGTCCTTGTATTTGTTAGGTTTTTAGAGTATTCATCTATTTACCTCTTATTTTGCCTGTTGAGAAGAACAAAAAGGTATATGAACATCCTATGGATGGACTTTTGTTAAGGTGTGACGCAATGTAAAGGCATACAATTATTTTGGTGTATAATCTGAACAGAAGACAGTGGCGACATGTTGCAATCGCATAATGACATTTTATGAAATGTTTACATCCTTAATAAGTGTCACATTTTTACCACTTACAAAATTTATATGTTCATAATTTTTCTTTTTTTTTCGTTTTCTTTTTCTTTCCTGTTTTCATTCCTTTACTCTACCCATTTCATTCTTTGTTCGTTTTTCCCCTGAGGGTTAAAGTATTTTAGTCAACGTCGATATCAATTTAAAATTTGATTTACCTTTCCAATGCTTGTGTGTAGGTGGATACCACCACCCTTTCATTTATGAGAAACATTTTTCCCTTCAAAGTTTAATTCCTGAGTTATTGCGGTTCAGCCACTGGTTGCGTTGCTTTTTTTTTTTTTTTTTAAAGAAAGTTCCAGACTACCCTTTTTATTCAAAGTTCATTAACAGTGATGTAAAATTTTAGAAAAATCCACAAAGAATTCTGTTTATTCGCTTTTTTCCCTCTCGTTGTGTTACCTCTTTCTGTTGATTTCACTTACCGATGTGATTTAAACAAACAAACTGTACCTTCTAAATATCCAATACACATTTTAAAAAAAGTTGTGTCAGTTTCCGTCTAACCTGCATTAGCCGTTAATATGACTTGTCGTGGTTTCAACAACTATAGTAAAAAGCGGTAAAAGCGTATTTATTTGAATGACAGCATATGCATACAAAATCTAAATTTTGTTTTGATTTCCACAAAGCGTTTGCATTTGTCGGGTTGGTTTTATGTTTATAATTAGTCAACGCAGAACTCTATTGTGTTCTCTCTGTCACATTGTAATAAATCATGAAATAAATTATGATGTTATTTGACATGGTAATGCATATGGATATCCCTTTCCAATATCTTTATAACATTATTCTGAACAGGTTTCCCCTTTCTTCTTTAGATAGTTTGGGTGGGGGGGAGGTTTGTTACGGTGGGTAAAGTAGAAAGCAGTTAAGTTCATCTAAAAAATCTTTGACATAAAAGAAAAGGGAAGAGGATTTTTCTGAACACGATTCACCATCTCATTAAAATAGTTACCAGGTAATTTAGATTTTTTGTTATCAATAGTATTATACTCGAGATTAACGTTGCGTAAGATAGTTCGAAACTTAAAAACATGGCATCAAACTAGATCAGCTTCTCCAAGGCAAATAAAAAAGAGACCTTTTTTTCACGGGGTGGAGACCAAGGGGGCTGTAGGATCCGTTACACGAGGAAAGGTCAACGATGATACGTCTACCTTAATATAGATAGATACGTCATCTTTCACGTATAGATTCCTTTCTCATAACTTAAACATCCCACTTGGTGTTCCCGTCGTGTCGTCATTCAACAAAGCAGCGGCCGTCCAGAGCTAGCAGTCCCAGCTACCGTCACCGCTACCATACCCTGCCCACGCCCGCTAAACGCTTCCACTCCCTGCCTCAGACGGACCGCAAAAGCTACAGCAGCACCTCCAAGACCTCCCTCTCGCCCAGCACTGGAGCTGTCGTGTCCTATCGTCGCCTCAACAAGAAATCTCCTTCATCTTACGACGACGACTTACCGTCGCCCTCATCACTTCTCTCTTCGAAAATATCAAGCTATTTGAGAGGATCGTCAGTTCCGCCGCGTCCTCTGCCCAGTGGCGTCGCCTCTAATGTTAATTACAAGTCTATGTTGAGCAGCTCACCCCGTGACGACATACGCTCTCATAAGACATACTCAAATCTCGCGATGGACCCTTCGGTGGCGAGATTACTCAGTAAACCCGTGGACAGTGGGTACACTTCAGACTACGACTCTGGGGCTCTCGTGTCTCAATACAGGGCTCTACCATCACGTTACGCCTCTAGTACCAGCGCCGCTTATGACTACGGCAGTGATGAGGAAGATGAGGATGGCTACGTACCATACCAGCGTAAATACCGCTTCATTAGGGGATCAGCTGTCAACTCCGGTGATGACGGGAAACCTGATTATGAATCAGATGACGACTATGAGTCTTACGGTACGTATACGTGCCCCCGTCCCTCTAACTACCCCCTGCTCAAACTAAGTTCTTACGATGGTGATTATGACGGCTCCTATGACGCAGACATGGCACCGATGTACGATTACGTGCCGTTTGGCCCATCCAAGCATGGCATCTTTGAGTTGACACACCACGGGAGAGACGCTGACAGTGACGCCACCGACTACCCTTCCCTATCATTACCCAGCACGTCAGTTGCCTACCTGCCCCCTGCTCCCAGTGTGACCCCCCTGAGTTCTGCCGTGAGCCTGCCCTCTCCCGTGATCGACTCCCTGGTGAGCAGCACTGCGGCCAAGGCGCGCCAGATCCTGCAGGACTCGGGCTCCAGCCTGCCAGACTACAAGGACGCCAGCCTCGTGCTCAGCGTGGAGGGCAGCGCCGTCTCAGAGGACGGCAAGAACCGATACGGCTTCCGCTACTACCCGCCGCCCATCCCGCTTAAAGGAGGCGGAGCCAGCTTAGGCCTGGACGAACGGATTCTAGGGATCGTGCCGCCCATGTCCGGAGCAAGCCCAGCCGACTCCTTCCTCACCGGGTACCTGGAAAGGCTGCGCAACATCCGCGCCGACACCCGAGACCACGTCGACAGGGGAGACTACGCGCGTGGCCGCAGTGTCGCTCCGATCACGTACAGCTCTACCCCGTCTTACCGCTCGTCCTCCCCTTACCACCACCCATACCCCTCCGCCGAGAGGTACACCTCCCCCTACTCCTACTCGTCTCCCCCGTCAGTATCCATGGCGACGCTGTCGTCCCCATATTCCCACAGCACCATTCATGTGCCCGTCCACCTCTCAGGCCGTTCCACCAGCGTGCCGGTGTCGTCCTACCGCTCGCGGCCGCGGGACGGCGTGTCGCACCGGGTGGACGTGTACCCCCTGGTGGAGAGCGAGGCCCGCCTGCCCGCAGGACGCCAGCTCCAGATGACCCGTGGTAGCGCTGGCATCTCTCCCGAGAAGCTTACTGTGCTTGAGAAGATTAATATTAAGGTAATTTTACTGGCAACGTCCCGAAGGAAACAATATATCCCTAGGTAAACCATACTCTATAGACACAAATATTGGAGTTTCATCGTAACTTGTCATGCTTAGAAACTGTATACATACATTATTTTACTTTATAAGATGTAACTTCATAATGTGAATCATTAGGAAAGTTGTATTGTTACAAAGGCAATAGAAAATATTGGGAAAAAAGAACACCACTGTATAGCCTTTGAATATTGTTGGTTTAAGCTGACTTTAATATCTAAACATGTAAAAAAAAAGATGAAAATATATAATAATTAATATACCTTTTTTAGTTTTAATTTGTTTTATAACGTTATAATTTGAAACTATAACAACTTCTGAACTGCCTATTTCGGCGATCGTTAAATTTTCAAATCGGTGAACATATTGTCGGTGCAGAACGGCCATACTTATTTTCAGTGGCCATTAACCTACATTATGTCTGTTTCAACTGACGTCGAATTTTATTATACGGAGTATGTAAAGATTATTTCTAAAAAGAATAGTATTTCCGAAAGTTTCTCCAACTCCATAGGCATAGTGTCGCCTCAGGTGTATGGTATCTTATCTCATTTCTTAATTACTCTAAATCTTTAGTATTTAAAAAAAGACAGGACATTATACAACTAAGGTGACAAATTGGTAGACTATTTTTGTCGAAATAGGCAGTTTCAGTGTTAACCTGTTACTTTCAAGCCAAACACCACACAACACACCGCAAGGAAAGCTCAAAACGGTCAAGCAAGATGCTCTGTTGTCTCCCATGGTACTGCATTTCGCATTTTTTTTCATCCCTGTTCGCTAATTGTGTCACGAGTGATGGTCTGACCCCGAGTCTTTTCTATATCGCCTTGTTCATTATTGTGTGATTCGCTTTTGGTTTTCTAGAGGGGTTATATATGGAGGGGATACTGTGTAATACCTGAAAGAAAAATTGAAACTATTAAGGCTATATAATATTGAGTTGGTAAAAGCGTGGCGTATTTTTTTATTATGATCTCATAGTAATAGTAGCGCTTAAATTTTATAGGTAAAAAAAAACATGTAACTTGTCTTTTTTATCGTGTGATTTTGTACTTTCCAAGTCTATTTTAAGATCAGTTTCAACTCCTGTTGTAAGGTTATGGTGCACTAAAACAAGGTGTCTTCATTAAGGAACACTGCCTTACAGAGATCCATAACTGCACATAGGAAATCTACTGGACGATGATGTCAACACATTTGGGATTTAACAAACAATTTTAGTAATACTCAGTTTAAGCGCGTTGCATTTTGGTGTGGCGCTTGTCAGCATCGCTTCTCTATTTGTTTCCTTTCTTTGGCAATTAAATGTTTTGTGCTATGGTAAACGTTTTCCCTCGTGATCCCCATTTCTTCATAACACTTTTCTTTACCTGTGGCTACGTTGGAGATGGATCAGGAGAAGATTTGCTCATATATCTACAGTCTATTGTTCTTCGACATTTTCCTATTAAGCGTGAAATCGTGTATATGATCAGTAAGATCTCTCTTCGTTTGTCAGCGCATGCTTTAACATAGTTTTAGAGACTTTGAAGATGGTTCAGAACAAAGCAATGTCTTTAAAAAAAAAGTATAAAAGTAAGTATTCAATTTTTTGTTGCATTCATCGCTTGTCAGGGGTTTGTCATTTTTTTTGCCAGTAACCTTCTGCTCTCAAAATCAAGCAAAACCTAGAGATCTGTGGTGGACGTTTCATCCAATGTAAACTACCCGACTAACTCTTCATTTCTTGAAAAGAATTTTTCCAGTCTCGCTGCAGTTATAGACCAGATCTTCATCCAGAACTTCTTCAGGGAAACACTGGTTTGTCTCTGCAGTTCTCTAACTATTAAATTAACCCGCAGATTTTGGTAAATATTTTTTTAAAGTCTTTTCACAATAAATTCTCTTTCGGCATGTATATTTACCTAAGCTTATCATTGAAAAGTGAATTTTAAAAAAGACAATAGTTATCACTTGATCAGCAACTTGCAAATAATACAAAGTTCCTGGTTCCATATTAGTCTCAGATGAGAAAATCTCACTTGTTAAAGACGTTGATACAGTCCCTAGAAGTGATGAAAAATTTACTAAATCATGCTTTGTACTAACTGAATGCTTTAAAGTATACAGTGTAATTAATTGACATTAAGATTCAATGAAATAATGTTGGGGTTTATTTTCATGATCTTTGATAACTCAATAAACACTTGAGTTATACAAAAATAAAGTTCTGTTTAACCTCAGCCAACCAAACAATAATATTTCTACCCAAAGAAACTTATTTTTCAATCAACTACATTATAATGTTACAAAGGTAAGTCTTCAGGAAGGTTTTTGAATGACTAACCTTTTGTAAAAAAAACATTAGCACGATATACTTATTAATCTCGACCATACTTATTTCAATTCAATGTTGTATGGTATGTTGTGGTGTTTGTTTATCTGTATTGACGGTAGTGTTGAACTGTATTTTGATCTTAATCTCTCTTTTCGTCTTCTCCATGTTATATTTCCGCTTTGCTTTGCATGAATTTCTGACACAACTTGAACCATTGTGTGTGCGTCTTCTTTACAAACAGATTCACGGAGAGCAAAGTGATCATTTGGTACACGTATAGTTATTCTGGTTGCCATTGTGAAAAACATAAGCCAAGACCGACAATCCGCAAACGCCGCCGTCTTAACGAACGACTGTTTCGAGTTATGATTCTTACTTATATAGATTCTTTTTGGGTGTTTTTATTTTTTTAATTAATGGACTCCCACTTCACCGCCTAATTTGTTTCCATTGTGAAATGTGGTTTGTCAAAACCGATCATGCTGTTTCGATATGTATTAATTTAGAGCATTTTGACTGCTCGGTACTGTAATGTTATTTCACGTTTCCTCTTTGTTATAATTATTTGTAGACAAAGCAACAGTGGCTGAATAAAGGAATTGACTTTGTACCACATATTGTTATCTTACAATACATTCTTTTATAACCGTTTTTTCCTACTTGGCCCGCCGATTTCCTATCTCAGAATGATATCACATCTATGTCTTTTTCTCAGCTTATCTGATGCTTTTTGGACACTTCTTTGTCTATGTAAATTATTTTGTTTTTCAATCGTTTTTTGCCATGTATTGTTTTACTCGAATCATTTTTTTTTTTCAAAATTTAACTTTTTGATATATTTTTTTTGCTGTGCGTTTACATATATTTGAAATAACTTGTAGCCCTATATTTCACCTAAGGTAAAACTATTGATATATCACGACTAACATAGAAAAACGACCATACCTTTTTTGTTTTTGTTCCTTATCTTTGTTTACACCTGTTTAGAATTCGAATTCTCATTTGCCTTAGTTTTATGAATAAAAAGAAAAGTAGCCATCGCATGTTCACTAGAGTGTTTATAGAAAATGTATATGATAGTATTGAACATGTATATTGTAAGGGAACCAATTGTTTAAACAGAAATGCATGCCTGCTTTCTTACCCCCTAAATATTACATATACTGTAGATATATTTTAATATTTGACTGATAGACAGCTTAGTCAAAATATGTTAGTGAACATTAAAACAATCAGTTATGCATGTCTCGAAAACACATAAAATCATTTTATACCTACCACCCACTTTTTTCCTTGTTAGTGTGAAACTATGTCTTATCAAGGATCACATGTTTAAAAACTACTATCATTAAAACATGGCTTCTCTTCACACTCATCTTTCTTGAGAGAAAAAAAAGTACATAATGGATTATCACTATCTGACTCTATGTCTAGTCCATCCATAACCATCCATCAGCAATATCCACCTAACCATTCCACAAGGAGTTTAAACACCCAGAATCCTTTCCCTAATTCTCTGCGTTTTCTAGAACCTTTTCCTCCCGTTTTTCCCCATCACACCCCCGTCTGTGCGGTGCCACACTGACCCACCCCTCAGATCTCTACAGAGGTGCACGAGAGCCCAAAGTTTGCCGCGGTTAGCAGGCGAGTGCGGGCGTCCTCCGTCCCTCCACGGGCCACTTCCGTCCCTCCTTCAACCCGCCCCCAGCAGGGCTACCACGCGCATGCTCAGAGGATCAAGGTATCCGCCAATCAGCGGCGTCCACCCATAGTGGTTACCCATACGCCAAGGCCTACTTCACTTGTCTTTCAACATCCTCTTATGCGGGCTCCTGGTGCCCACTCCACCAGTTCTGCTTCTTTCAACTATTCTCTCCTGGTAACCCTGCTAACAGTAGAACTAGCCACCACGACTACTACATCTCTAACAGTAACCTTACTAACCCTAACCAGCCTCCTTCCTCTAAGCCAGTCGTTCTCCGACAGGGAGCCATGGACAAGACGCCTTGGTACATCGAGCGCTCCGCCAGAGCCAGGTCCGTGGCCCTAGAGTCGGCTGGGCCAGCCAGGTCCGCGCGAGGCGCCTCCATGCCCCCTGGCAGTGTCCAGCATCGCAGCAGAGTCCCGCCCCTCGCCCTGCCCCCAGCGCCCCTGCCCACCGCGGGAATGAGGGCCACGCGCCGCCCGCCGCCCGCGTACGACGCGGCGATGTTGAGGGCCCGTGCTCGCTCCCTGGAACGTGGCGGAACTCTGGGTGCTGGTCGTCCCACCGATCCCATCCCCACCACGTACCTTGGCCCCCCTAGAACAGCTACGCTGACCAGGGTGGGGTTCCGACGTGCCGCTAGTGAACCGCGAGTCGTGGAACGTGGGGTAAACTCGCAGCACTCCTACTACTACCCTGCAATCCCGGCCTCCCATAGATTCTACCACCGCGTGCCAGACGCTAGTGAAAGGGCGCTGTCGAGGTACCTTTATTCTCACAGAGGGCGCTTCGGAGCCGATTCGAAACCACCGCGTCCCTCCCTGGCAACTTTTCCTCAGGTCTACGTCCCCTGGAGTGGTCCTGGCCCAAGCAACCGAGCCAAGGTGATTGGTTTATCCCTCGCATTCTGACTGCTTTTGATCGCAGGTTTTGGTCTTTCCATTTGTGTCTTTTTTACAGACACTAACAGTTCAGTTTCCACAAAATCATAAGAAGTTATTTAGTAAATATCGTGAAGAAGCTTAATTCAAATAAATGATCAAATCTTCTAATGTAACTCTATCAACAAGAAGAAAAATAATACTCTTTTTTATCATTTAAATTCTGCTTTACTCAGGGTTTAGATATTATTATTTTTCATTATCAAATGTGGAAACTGGACGTTGCTTAAATGTACTCTGTCTTATTAACATCTATTTGGCCTGACAGTAAAATATTTCCGCCATCTTATTTAGATCACTGACAAGTTTCAAGCCGATGATTTTTCTAAGGGCGGGAAAAGGAAAGGGGGCACAGCAATCATGCATTTTCTATTACAACAAACTCATAAGCAAAAATATACTCATGATCTTAACATCACTCTCGAATCAGTCAATGTGGAATGCATCTCCCTATAATTTCATTAATATTGGGTAATTTGGTTCCAATTGCAATCTACATCGCCGAAACTTATTTTTAAAAAAACGACTATGGTATGCTACACAACAAATTTAACGGGTTTCTTTTTGGAATGATTCTATACGCTTAAATTTTTCCTGTCTGTTTAAAACTTGTTTTATTGCATTCTATAACAACTCTTTCAAGAGCCTTGATATACGCACTGGTATAACTATATGCTACTTGCTTAATGTATTTGCATAATAACTGTTGAAATGCATGTTTTCTATGCAAAGATGGCCACCGAACATGAATAGTAAAATAAATTGAAATTAAGTCAGTTTGACAGGCATAAGTTGATTTTTACATAGAGATATAACAAACGTTCAAACTAAGAAAAGTGACTTATTTATTTATTTATAAATCAACAAGAGATGGCGGAAATGTTGTCAGTCTTTAACCACTTTCATTACCTACTCTCCTGTTCCGAAAAAAAAAGATCAAAATTTTCAGAATGCGGCTTGGCTCAGGACCATTCAAGAAAGAAAAAAAGAGGGTTGTCATGACGTTAGATGTGTCCCTACTTTTTTTTAGTGACCTTATTGAACGATTACCAACAAAAATACAACTCCGCGTTTGCTTTTTCATATGCCTTTTTCTTTTCATTAGTTGCAACAATGAAGATATTCTGTTGTACGTATCGAGTTTTTATATGTGCGAATCAATTATATTTTTCATTTAATAAGTTTGTTTGATGTTATGAATTTTTCGAAAATCAACGGACAATTTTTGAACTATCGCGATTGACGGTCGGCGTGGTCGGTGGCGGTCTTGGCTAATGCGCTGCATCTGTAGCAACTCGTCGCGCCTTCAAGTACTAGACTTGTATTACGTGTATCAGTTTGCTCACCGTAATCAGCTTGGCCTGGGTGCTGGGTCCCGCCAGCCTGGTCATAGATCTGCTCGTGTCTTAACAAAGATGTCTTGTGTGTTTTTTGTCGTGTACGTGTACTCTATGTGTCCTTTTTTTTACTTTTACTAACTGTCAGCGTATAGCCTGGTTGTCTAGCCAATTTATTAAGAAACATCATTTTAATTAATTCAATTAAAACGTGTTTCGAAATTCAGAATCGGAATGGTTTCTTTTTTTTTAAAGAAGTGCATCCCAAATGACTCCTTAATGGTTGCTGTTCAACCATACATGTATGCATAGTAAGTATTTACAAATAATAATTCCTTTAAAAAGACCTTTGAGAACAAATTCAATATATCTTGACTTTCCCAAAATCGAAAGAGATACGTTATTTAAAAGCTAAAATGACAAATCAGTCATATCACGTCGAGATTCCAAACGATGTCTTTGGTTTAGGCAACCTTTTAATTTCAAAACTTAAAGTTATGTGAACTGATTTTTGAAACATGTTTTAAATGAAGTTATTTGTTATTTACATTATTTCAATATTTACTGGAACTAGATTGTGTGTGGAATTATCGGGGTGTTTCTGGGGCATTTAGGATATCTGGAATTCAATGAGTGAATGGTTGAAATGAGATACAACCAGTCTGAGTATATGTAATTCATAATGTTTTGATCAGATAGATTTCAAATGCAGAAAAAAATTCAATCGAACTTAGTTGTCATCAGGGATAAAAAGGAAAAGTCTTGTTCGTGCACTGTACTTCAGGAGATCAAACCTTGTCTTGTCGTGAGCATTGTGTTGTTTGCGGCTTCAGGGCATCTTGCTGATTCGATTCTTGCATTGATATCTGTTCAAGAATCTAGAACCAGAATAAACTACCAAACAAAAACAATCAAAACTTACTTTAACAAACACTTGTCCATCCAAACACAATTCAATTGATCAAATAATTATATTTATAAAATGCTTAAACAACAAGATAATGGTATCATCCAGGTGGATGAGACTTAAGTTCGGGGGTTTTACCCTCTGGCCTTCAGTCTAACATTGACCTTAATGAAGACTTTAAAGGTTGTATTATTACGGTTGTGTACTTGTCTGTCACGTGTGTGAACGCTCGCTCCGCCAGGCGGCCATTATCGGAAGTAAGATGGAACCGGATGGAAGGTCTGGCAGGAAGGGCCCCCGCTCGCAGTTCGCCCAGAACAAGTTTCGCGAGATGCATCTGGACGAGATCCAGGTAAGCACACACAGTCACGCACTCACGCCTCTTGGTGGAGGGAGCGAATGACAACCTAGCAGAGAGTACATGCTGTGTGGAGAAGGAGTTGAGAAGGGCTTAAGTAGATTTAGGATAGTCGATGGTAACTTTTAATTTGGTATATATGAAAAAGGTTAGAGAGAGAGTGAGTGTGAGAGATAGAGAACTGGAAGAGACAGGCAGACAAACAGACATGGCATGAATGGTGTTAGGTGTTTTCTTAGTTGTTTGTTTGTATGAGACAAGAGGTAGGTTTTATTTCATTAAATAGATTGTTGTTTTTTCCTTGTTGGTCCACGTAATACTGTTTGTAGCTGGTTATGTGTTGTTTTGTTGAGTCCTTTTTGTGACATGTCTTTTTTGTATACAATTCTCGAGACCTTGGCGTTATTGAAATTTTCATTCGGTACCCCGAGCCATTGAAATCGCCCCGTCACCTTCCGCGTTCGTTTCCGTCACCGACAGCTTGCGGTTTACGGATTCCTTTCCGGAAACGGCCGACTTCTGCCGAAATTAAATCCGGCATAATTCCTTTTCACTCCTGCGTGAAGAGTTGGTTCTCACTGGCTGACACGTGACTAAGCTCTTCACCTGGCGACCTCAGCACAATCCACGGTGCGTCTTATTAGAGCTCAGGTGTAAGATTTATATGACCTCACCTCATGATCCTTTACATCTCCCCCAAATTGAACGACTGGAATAGAATCAAGGTGAAAGCATGGTTACTTTTGTGCTTTATATCTCGCTACTTCTCTTATCTTACTAATGCCCCTCCTCTGCAAGTAATGTTTTTCAATTAAATCATATGAAAAATGCTGCACATTTGTTATATTGTGATAGCTCAAGGAAGCCTATCATTATATACAAGTGTCTAAATGTTTAAGTTGCTTTTTATTTCTTTTATTTCTTTATCGACACTAATCGCAATATTTTCTATGGCATTATATTAACTACAAACACAATTTCTCTTCATGCCTGTCTCACCCTCTCCCTCTCTCTTTCTCTTTCTCTGTCTGTCTGTCTGTCTGTCTGTCTGATCCTCTCTCTCTCTCTCTCTCTCTCTCTCTCTCTCTCTCTCAATTTTCTATGGCATTATATTAACTGCAAACACAATTTCTCTTCATGTCTGTCTCACCCTCTCCCTCTCTCTTTCTCTTTCTCTGTCTGTCTGTCTGTCTGTCTGTCTCTCTGTCTCTCTCTCTCTCTCTCTCTCTCTCTCTCTCTCTCTCTCTCTCTCTCTCGTTGGAACGCTCTGAGTATGTAAATTACACAAATAATTTACCTGCCCCTATGGTTTATCCACACGCTTTATCTAACATTATTTGCATGATTAGTTGACAACGTTATGTGCAAAACATTATCTGTTATCTGTACATCCAGGAGCGTTGGAGGCATCTAACTTTTTCAATAATTGCACTTTTCTTCTGCAGGCTTAAAACTTGCTAAATGATTGACAAAACTATTGTTGCACCTATTTATTAGACATCTCTTTGTCATCTCATAAACACTTTCACTGCTCTTTATTCCAGCATGGAACTTAAGTGCTAATTAAACTTTAAAATCTTCTTTTTCTGAAATATCCCGTTTCAAGTTATATGTTATTTAATTTCATGATTGCAGAAAAATGTTTTAAGAAAAACATAAGGTGCACACCATTGCATATCTGCTTTATTTTTTTATCAATATAACGTTCTTTCTTTTTTTTTTCTCTCTCGTTTTCCTAAACTCGTAATATTACTCAAAACTATTTCAAACCTATAATTGAAATAAGAAGGAAAAAAATTGCTTCTAAGAAAATGATAATCTTCAATATTCAAGAATTCTTTTCAAAGAAAACTGCTTAAATGTATCACTTATAACTGTTCTACTGTGCCCCGGTCATTGGCTCCTGTATCACGACAACCGTTACTGTTTTCAGGAGAGTGTTTTTGCCCGTGCTCCCAGCACAGGCAGCCTGCACGCTTCAAGAGCCCCTCTGGTGAGTCAGTTTCCAACCACTGAGAATTCGCACCTTAGTTGGCTTGGTTTCTGTATGCATAAACAACGATGTGAAAGATGGAACGTAAACTTAATGTTTACTTACGCGACACGTTTAGTTATCTAAAAGATGACTAATGATGATAACACAAACAAGAGAAACAATGACGATGACGATAATAATGGCAATAATAATAATAATAATAATAAGAAGAAGAAGAAGAAGAAGAAGAAGAAGAAGAAGAAGAAGAAGAAGAAGAAGAATAAATAATAATAATAATAATAATAATAATAATAATAATAATAATAATAATAATAAAAATAATAATAATAATAATAATCGTGGAACAAATTATTTTCACGTGAAAAATAGCGTTCATTTGTATGCACGAGGTTTGTTTTAAATCTTCCCCTTTACGTGGTATATTGTTCTTCTGTACATCAAAATGTGTTTTGGTGTGTGAACCACTCAGTGTCTTGTATCACCTCTTCATTTCAAACCCAGGGTTGAGAATTATTACTTGAATGTATCACATATTTTATTTCATTTGTTGTGACTCCTTTGTTGTCGTTAAAAGGGTACCATCCAAATAGAGGATTCAAACATTAAAATCTTTATTTTTTAATATAAAAAAATAGTTGTTTGTGGCCAATAATGGAAACTGAATTGGTCCAAAAATGATAATAGTGTAAACATTATTTTAAGAATGGAATCGCCTCAACTTACTTTAAACTTTAATAATATCATTTTGTAAAGTTCTCAACCCTTCTATTTGAACTCCACCCAGTGTTGTGTCGAGTGTGTTTTTAACCCTCCCCAACCTCTCCCCCATCTACCCTCTCAGCCCAAACTCACGGAAAGAAAAGCCATCAGAGATGTAGACGGTTTTACAAAACCTAGAAACCTTATGTCATGGGAGGTAAGCTTAGCATGTAATCTTTGTAAAACAGACCTCTGTTATATTTTATTCAGCTCTTGCAACTTCTGTAGTGGGTCTCTTTAAAAAATTCATTATCATTGATATTGTGTTATACAGTAATTCTTTCATATAACTTTACAAAAAGGCTATGGTAATTGTGATAGCGTGCATATTTTTAATCTGTAGTATTTTGCAATGTGGTAAGAAGAATTTTCCCCCGCGTTAATTTTCTTCGTTTAAATATTCATTTTGTGTAATGTTGCCCTAAATAGCTTTAACCAAACCACAATGGAGATATTATCTGAAAAATACACAATCATAGCGTGCGTGAGACCAAGAACAATTTATAAGATGTGGCCGAATGAAGGGTTTTCAAAACTGAAAGCTATTTCTTTGTCTGCTTTTTTACTCCAATTCCATACTACTTCAACCGATTAGATTTTTTCTAAAACCACGTGATGAGGTTTTTTATTCCAATTATTTTGGACTTCTTTCCCCTCAATCAATCCTTCTGACATGAGTTTTGAACAATCCTTTTCAAGATATTTTTGCCTCTACTTCCTTCCCGTTTAGTTTCAAATATTCTCTAAAACAATAAAGATTAATCTATACTTTTAGAGCCCTTAGTTTGGAACACAATACTTTTAGATTTTGTTGATTTTCTACTGGTTTAGTAGAAATTAGTAAAATAGCAACCATTCCTCTCGTAGTTAGACCCCATCTTATTTCATTATTGTGGGTTTTCGATTGCAGTTGCCAGATAATTACGGTTTATATACCTGAACATTTCAAAAGAATAAGTGATATTTTCCATGGGATTTTTTTTAATAACAACAAATCATCACAAAGCTACCGAAACGTTTTTTTTTTTAAGAAACCAATTTCACAAAATTAGACTTGAAGTAGAACATCACTGTATAAACTGTTAAAGAGAAGTAAAACAATTTTAAAAACATCTCAACAAGTACATACACGGTCTATCTGTCCACTCTTAAAGTTCTGTCACCACTTAAAAGGTCATAAATTTTTTTTAAGTTTCCATTTCGTACATACATATTTTAGTTCAATTAATTTGAGATATCATGTGTATGTTGTTGTGATTCTCCTACATCGTACATTTTCAACCCCATGTTATGACGTTTCTTCAATGTTTTTTATGAGCCCACAATCCTCTTCAAATATTTTCAGTTTTTTGTTCCTATTTAATTTCAATTGATCAGACAATTATGTTCTCGTATGATAACAAAACTTAACCAAAATTTAAAAAAAAAAAAAGAAAAAAAACTGCATAATAACAAACGGTTCTCTTCGACAACCTGCGGTTTTGTACGTGAAGCACCGCCTTGAGTCCCGCCTCAATCCCAATGACATCATCTACGAGCCTTCCAGCCTGCTGCGCATGCGCCAGCAGGTCAAGGACGTGCAGGAAAAGATGGACCGCCAGCGCCAGCTCCTAGACCGGTACCTGGACAAGGACGTACCCCGCACCATGACCTCCCGAGCGTACGAGAACCACCTTGGCATGTGTATATGCATGCCCTCTGTTGTAGATGGACTAGAGATAGATTTAACCTCTTTTAAATGAGTGTCTATTCTGTATTAAATTTTGGTGAAAACCAATGCTTTGTTTCATTAATAATTTCTGGCAATATTTGCACGCAACTGTTGCTTGAGCATTTTTTGCAATGTTTAAACGTGTTAGATTCTTTCGTGGTGCTTCTTAATATTTATCAGTTTACAGATATTTGTTCTCATGACTTTGAGAGTCATAAAAAACGTTAATTCAAAGTTTGTGCCATGGTATCATATTTTATTTTATAAATACCGTAAACTGTAATGTGCATTGCAATAATTATTAATAAATGTTGAAGATTGGAAAAAAAAACTGAACGAGAAGAATACACAAGTATTGTTCAAAGTTCGAGTTTTTAAACTAGATCCAATAAACTCAGAAATGTTATCGCTAGAGTTATGTGTCATTAACGAAAAAGATCAGAGAAAACATCTTGAACTATATAAGCAACAATCACTATGATTGTGTAGACTAGTATATTTTTCTTTGCGACAAACTGGTTGTTTATTTGTTGCTTTGTTTTGTTTTGTTGTTTAATTCTAAAACAAAAACTCTTGTTGTTCCTGATGCAGCCATCAAATAAAGACCTAATGTCTTAAAATTTATTCTCAGACGCTTTGTATTTTTTTTACGTTTTTGGTTGCTCTTTTTTGTAGTTCACTGCTGTTTCAAATTATTAAATTTTAGTTTTGTTCTTGCAAGTATTAAGATAGCGGTCTAAATTATTTATCAAAAATAAGAGACGCCCAAGGACATTGAATATTTCTTGTTGTTGCTTCTGTGTGATAATGCTTTTGTAGAGTTACTTAGTGGCTTACTAGTGGAGATTATACGCATCGCTTCATTTTTAGTATAACTAACTTTTAGTAGTAGCCAAATTAGAAAATGTATATTTTCTAATACTTACGTCATAGATAGTATTGACATATGAATACCAGTGTTTGAATGTTTAGTGAAGCTTAATAGAACTAACAGTTAAGTGGTCGTTAGTACTTTTTTTATCCATCTTATTGTAGAGTAACCAATAATGTGCTTCCCAGGCTCTTTCTCTCCTTTCTTATCTCAAACTCTGCAGCAGGTACGCTTCTTTTTCTATCTTCTGTCTGCCCTGCTTTCAAATAAAACTGTACTCAAACCTTGTCCAGAACCGTTACAAAAGTAGTTGGCTCCCTGTTCACCAACGCCCTTTCCTCTGTTTCCGAAAGCTGCGTCGCTACAGCCGGCTCGTGTCCCAGTCTCCGGAACCCAGGTATTACGACCGAGCCACATCCCTGCCACCAGCCTCGCTCTCTAGCCGCTTCGCCCGATCTGCCTCGGTGGCCCCGGCCTCGCCAGCCATCTACTACAGAGAGGTATCGATGCCGCCAGAGAGGGGGATGTCCATCTACTCCAGGGAATCATCCGTGGTTTCAGAGCCTCCGAGGTCCGCCAGAGCACTGTCTGTGCCGCGATTTATACCTGCACAGCCCACGCCCAAAGCTATCCTGATGTCCAGCAGTTACCAGCCGTACGTGTACCACAGGCCTATATATAGACCCATGATGTCATACAGACCCGCGATGTCGACCAAATCTACCTCTGCGAGATTGGTCGTTCACCCAACCAGACCAGTATTTAGGCCCGTAATGCGCAAGCGCAAATCCCGGAAGATCCGTGTCGTGAAGAATCCAGTCCGCGACGTTCTAGCGGACCCGCTGCCTCCCATACCGCACCTCAAGCAATGGTCGGCGTCTCCGAGGGTCTTGGCTCGTCCGCGGGTCCCCAGTACCAGAATGTTTCCTCTGGAAGAAAGGTCTCATTGAGTGAACTTTTTGGACCACTTGGAACGGTTTTACTTTCACCAAACAAACAGAAATCCCCAATTTCCACCCACATTTCTCCCCATTTACCATTATTGTTATTATTTTTGTAACGAAAGCGTGCGAATTTCCCCTCTTACCCAACATCTTGTTTATTCCTGGTGAATACTTTATTTAATTAATGTTTCCCACCTTCACAAAGTAACACATTGATTCATAAATTATTGCCCCATAATCCATTATGAATCCCATAAAGAGCTAACGGACTCTTAAATACTAGTTTTGAATAACCTGCTCCATTATTTATGTTCGCTTTTTACATAATTACTGTTTCCCCTATCGCGTAACCATATCCAACTAGGATTTTACAGAAAAATGTACCTTCTCGTGATTTAAACTAAAATACTCACTGACATAGAAATACTGTTAACCTCATTCCCCTCATGTAAGGGTTTGTCTTTCTTTTTTATACAATCGTTCTTCCTTTCTACAGTTCGACACATGTTTTAATTGAGTGAGCTAGGAGTGTCAAATGTTAAGGCAATTATTCTAACCTCTCACCACCCCTAATATTAGATTTTTCTAGTGGCCAAGTAAACATGCATGTCGTGCCTGGTGGAAAATAAAGTGAAATGCATGTAAAAGCGATAGGCCTTTCAGTAATAAACCATCGAGTCAACTATTTCTTCTTATTTATAAAATAAAGGACATTAATAAAGTTTCGAAACACACTTTGATTTACCCGTTTTTAATTCTGATTTGATGACAAATCTGAGAAAAAGGGGTAATTAAAACTTTCTCGTTAAGTTCAAATATGATATCTTTCTATTACGATTAGCACTTGTACATCTATCTTATTTCTTTAAACTGATATAGTGCCTGATGAGCTGTGGTATGCGTCATACCGACACTAGAATGCCCGTTGCAATACATGTTATTTTTCCTTTACTTAAATATGAACTACATAGTTAGTAATGATAGGGAGTTATAACTGAATTATATTGCGTGCAAAACATTAATGTTGAAAAAAAAACTTGGCTTTGATAAAAGCAAATGGCTACAGTTTGAATTTATTATGCTTTATCACCTCATTTTTTTAATTGGTTAAAATAAACCCTTAATTTGACAATAACACTGGAATAGTATTGTCTATTTTCTTTTGACTAAATAACTATCATTAGAAAAGATGCAAAATTATATAAGTATGTTTCTTGTACTTGCAGAAGGCTAGTGATGAATATATCCGTTCAATGTTTGTTTTTATATTTATGTTAAGGCATAATACTTTTATCATGATTAAGCTGAAGTTAAGCGTTTTGTACCCAGCAAGATGCATGCCCTATTAAAGTTTTTGCGGACTTTCCTAAGAAACATAGGCAAGATCAGGGATCATGTTGATTGTGCAAGAAACAGCTGTCATCAATGTAAAGTAGAAAATGTATCCCTTTCTGTCTTCTCTTCCCTTTGTTTACAGCGAGGGAGGTCCTCCTGCTACGGTAAACATCCCAGCCTATTACGCTGTAAGTGTTAGCTTTGCATGGCCGTCACTCACACGAGTTTGTTTACCTCCCCCAGCGTTGACCACACCCCTTATTACACCCATACGCGAGATAGAACCGCCCCCTTCATATGTCAAAAACTGTCCATGTCTCTTTTTGACACCAGTGTCGAGTGATAGCCCCACCCGTTTCAATATTAAAGACTGTTCACGCCTTTTGTGTACCACTGTTGAGTGTAAACCTACCCCCACCCCCTACCTTTTTCAACATTCAAAACAATTCACGCCTCTTTTGACACTGTTATCGAGTGATAGCTCCAACTTTTTTTTCATCTATTATTCAAAACTCGTTAAATGTTGTCTCCTTTGATATCGAAAGCAAAAAACTACTCCACCCTTTTACACCATTTAAAAGTCGCGATGCCTTAGTCTTTTGACATCATATATAGGTTATAGCACAGCCCCCTTTTCATATAGCGATCGAAAACTCGTGACCACTCTCACGACATCATTTTGCATTGATTGAAAACTTAAATTAATTTTAATCTGTATTAAAAGCCTACCACTGACCTCTCGTTACACGGTATCACGTAATACTCCACTTCTTGGCTTTATTCAAAGCTGACGACGAATTTTATGTGTAAGATCCCAAGTTCGTTTCATATCATAATTCGAAGCCATCCCCTTTTGGAAATGTAGGTAAACGATAGCCCGGCCTCTTTTCCATTCGTGAAATAAATTGAAACTCCCTCTCTTCTAAAAAAATTATAAATATCCTCCCGTCTTTTATCCTTAACATGTTACCCCATGTGTACCATGCATCATCTTACGTCCTAGCATTCCTTTTCAACTTTACATTGCGACGGTCCCTCCATGTTTGCTGATATCCTCTGAACTCTTATAGCAAGTGTACGTCCCTTTTGATGTCAATGTAGATTACATGGTTCTACACGCTCCTCAGTAGAGGCCATTCGACGCCAATACACCACACTAGGGGCAGTCAGTAAAATAACAGCTCTTCTTGGAAAAAGGGCAAAACCTTCTTTGTCACAAACATGAATCAAGGAAGAAAGAAACGTATGATAGTTACATACAGATGGGAGGTAACAAGCACGCTAACTAAGCTTAACAAAGCTTAACAACGGTATGCTGTAACTATATAATCATTGCAAAGCCAACATTTCTACTGTTATCGATGTTGTTTTTTTTATCTCATCTTTATTTCTTTTGCGGTAAATGTTATTTTTTATTTACTTACAATACTTTAATAATAGCAAGTGCTTTCTTTCAACATCATATCAAGTTTATATATTTTGTATTGTTTTGCATTTTTAAAGAGCTTAGAGTCACATTTTCTCCTATGAAAAGGATCTTAAGTTTTTTAATATTTTTTTTTCCTTCTTAACTTGTTTTTAATATTACGACACTTGTTGCATGTGTACTGATTGAAGTATTTCAATATTTCTTCCCAGTGTGGTGTGTCCTTTTAGACATAAATTAATGAAATTTGCATGAGATACCAAACGCTTTTATTTGTGATGGTTCATTTTATAAGTATATCGGACTTATTTTATTTCATTACTTTTTTAACGTTAACTGAAGTTGCACGTGGTTTTGATAGTATTATTTCATCCAAACAGATAAATATTTTCCTTTTTTTTTTTAAATTTTGTTTAAATGTGTTCTTCCTAGGTGTATGTTTCTGATATGTATTTTACAAACACAATGCATTGTAATTACCTAATAATTGAAAAGCAGTAATAAAATTGTCTATGTTATCCATGAACAATGTAGATTCCCATCATAAAAATGTAAAATTGTTACTTTTATTTTCATTTCAATACTGTATCATGATTATTGTTAAAAATCATTTATCATTTGATACTTAAAAAGAGTTTGACATGTCTCAAGAAGATGCATATTTTTATCTTCAGATATAAGTTCTAAAATGTTTAACGTGTGCTTTAAGAATTACTTTTATTGTGTTATCTGATTACGGAGATAGGTTTTTCTTTTTAAATGTTCGTGGTTGTCTGGAAGATTGCTCATTTCCGATTTTTCTAATTGTTCCCATACCTAAGAAATTGTTTTTCAAGTTCCAAAACTGTAGGAATATATGGAAACAAAACAATTATACTTGTTTTTCTTTTGATAAACGGTAAGTGGAATAAAAAGAGAAGAATGACATGAGTAAAAATGAAGCTGGTAACAAAGGAAAAGCCATCACAATTTGTTTGTTCTAGTCGGTCGGCAAGGTGGAGCGATAAATAAACGTTATCCGTGGTCGTTGATAAACAGCAGAGAGCTATGACCCTATTTTTCCAATTCCCTCATCATTCTGATCTCTGACCTTTACCCCTGCCACGTGACCTTCAGGCCGGAGGTGACCCCGACAACCGGCCTATGTCGGAGCTACGCCGGAAGCTGAGGCGGACTCTGGCTAAGTCCAAAAACAACCCGGACTACTACAAGGAGTAGAGAGCGCGTCTCGGGGGGCGCGGGAAACCCTGCCTGCCGCAAACACGGAGGGACGGTATGTCGCCTGAAACTGGTTTCCATGGCAACTGGGAACCAGTGGCGTACCCTGTCGGCGATTTCACTCTGTGTGCTGAATGGTGCAGTGTGGATTGTACACCCTTGATTTTTACCATCCCTTCAATCCACTTCGAATACATATTTCTATATAATACGATGTTGTTGTTTTTATTGGTGTTATTTCTGATGTTGCGTCTTTAACATAAGTGTTTGTCTAGTTTTTGTATGTCTTTTTTTCACGAAACCCTGTGCCACCCAATTTATTCGTTTTTCTCTGCGGTAGTAATATCATATATCTTTTTTAGTCATCATTATCTTGGTGTACATTCTCTGTGCTGCGTCGATTGGGGATTCTAAAATTAAAAGGGAATAGAGAAATATCAAATTAAAAGATTGAAAATGTTTTAGCAAATTAAGCAAAGTAGTCCCCAACAAGACAACAAGCTAGGGGTAAGATTTGTATTAGCTTTTTTTACTCCCTGTTTTTTCTTGTTAGAGATTTAGCTGATTAGTTTTATGTCTACTTCATTTTTCTATAATTGAACTTTTAAATAGACAGAATTTGTTTTTTGTTTGTTTGTTATCATACTTTCATTGAATTTTTTTTGTAATTATTTCAGTGTGCCTTTTTGTTTCCCAACATATTATAGATTACACGTCTCCACCACTCTTGACTTCCACCACACTCTCCCAATCTAACAAATGCCTTACTCATGAAACTTGTTAAACCATTATTTTCATTTTTAATTATAACAATCATGAAATCTGTTTGTTCTTGTACCGTTCTTGTACAATAGCGTTGGCGAAATGTGCGAACATAATACCACATTTTGCGTACGTCGAGTTGGCAAAAAGAAAGAAAAATGTATATACCGAACATTTGTGTAACCATGTTTAACCTCCCGTGGAAACCGTCCAATTGAAAAGATTCAGTACCTGGTCTCGAGAATCATACGAATTTTTTTAGTAATATGTTTTTCTGTCTTTCGTTAAAGATGTGTATAACTGTTCAAGCAGCATATTGGTTATTTCGTTGATTTGAGTAACTCATTGTTTTAAAGTGTTGTTTTAATCTTATTGAGAAAACTTTTTTTTTCATTTTATCAAACCATTTTGTTTTAAGGTAAACTTAAAATAGACAAGGCCCTTTGACTTTTTTCTTAATTATACAGTTACACCATGAAAGAAATAAAGTCACCTTAATACATTTAATCAGTACAAATTGATTTTGCTGCTTTAAATGCTTGCATTCTTTTTTGTCGTTATTTTAATTTCGTCGCATAGTGTTACTCCTCAGTCAAAATAGCATGATTTTGAACATGGAAGATGAAAAAGGATAAATATCATACTTTTTAAACTCCCTTTTCTTTCTCCAGAGGAAATATAAATAGAAAGAAACTTACTCTGGCGATGATGTCACTTCCGCCTAACTGATACTTCCTGGTACTTCCTGTTCTTTGGCCTGTCCGTGTCATCAGTCTGTCGCTTGTGTTGCGAATGGTCTACGTGGAGGCGTGTTTGTTTGCCTCTCCCTGCAAACCTGCTTTGTAGAACGCAGAGGTCATCTGATCAAGTCACCACCATTTACGTCGCTGGATGAAACGGTTTTGAGGGATGCTGTCAACAAAGAGCTAAACTTTCATATTTATTCTTGGCCACCACATTTCTTCTCTCCTATTTGTAGCATATTTGTAACATATTCCCACCGCTTCTTGCCTTTTTAAATCTGCACGAAGGGGAACTGACAATCTAAAAAAATTGATGGACGGGTTTACATTTACAAAGACGATCGCTAAATCTTGTAATAGGCCAAGACTTAACAACCTTGAATTTAAGAAGCAAAAATTGCGGCGCTTTCATCAAACATAATCACTTTCTATTCTCTCGCGCGCGAATAATGTTATTTTCGTCGTTTGTTTGCTTTTTGATTTCGTGGTATCATAGCTTAAAAAAACAAAAACAAAGTTGTAGTTTGGTCATTTTTTAATCTTTTCTCTAAAACATTTAAAATAAAATGTACAGTTTATGGAAAAAATAATTTTAGGGGTTGCTTTTTTTTTTCAGATTACTAGTTAATATTGAACATAAAACTGCGCGCTACTAGACAAGGCGAATTTTTTTACCTTACTTCTTTCTCGTTACTTTCTATGTACCAAACAAAGCCCTTTTGAAACAGCTAATAAAATGGTCGCATTTGTATGAAGTCATTGGTGACATCTATCAACAGTTGCAATGCTATAAAGCAATACAGACATGTTTCTAGGTCAAGTAAACTAACAATAATGTTGTCAACTTCCTCTCACCTATACTTAGGTTTCACATCTCCCTTCACTGTTTGCGGCAAATCTTGTGCAGGGGTTTTGCTGGCTATGGCGTTTGCTGCACTATTTATTTCTTTTATAAATTATTATTTGTTTGCGAAAGTGTTCTGTACATACTCATTTTTTGCGTTGAAGGCTGTGAGAAAAGTGGCAAATATATGGACAAAATCTTGTCTTTTTCATATTAGTATGTACTTCAATAACTTTGGTTAAACTTCTTAAAACCAGGCCAGAAAGTTATCATAAAAAATGTGAAAGTTATTACCCAGTAGCACATTTTCTTTTGTGTTTTCTTCTCTTCATGTGTTTAAAAATATTTACTTTTGAGTTAAGATGGATTTTTAAACATTGTTCTTTCAAGTTTTCTATGTACATGTGCGAATATATCCCCTTTATCTTTTCTAAAACCATAAAAATTGAACGACTTCAGTTTATGAGAGAGTTCGAGAGGGATACATCACCATTAATATCCGTGTGCCTGAATTAATTTTTTTAAAGATAGATAGAATAAGAAAAACCATTAATGCCCCTACATTTTATCCATTGAACGAAGTGATTTTGTTTTAGAGTTGGAATAATTGAATACAAAAGATCCATGAATATCATAATTTCGTGCGTTTTATTTTATATTTTAATTTTGGGTGCAAAATTTTCGAATCTCTGCATGGTATTAAATTTCAATTTGAGCCCATTGCCCTTTTCCATTTTCGTTTGGAAATCGCCTCTTGCAAACAAAACAGTTTCTCTTAGATGATATTCGATAGCGGCCCACGGTTATTATTATTGATTTGAGTTACATATAAAGAAGAAATGTTGCATCCTTTTTTATTTTCCTTTAGGATTTGAACATTAAAATAGTACAAAAATTTTGCATTACCCGCAAACAAAAGTGTGTTCGAGTCTTCCTTTGTTCTTTTAACTAAGTGTTGGCATAAATATAAAGAAAGAGAGAGAGAGAGAGAGAGAGAGAGAGAGAGAGAGAGAGAC
>RQTK01000086.1:81391-91935 GCA_003991915.1 Elysia chlorotica
CTACTACTACTACTACTACTACTACTACTACTACTACTACTACTACTACTACTACTACTACTACTACTACTACTACTACTACTACTACTACTACTACTACTACTACTACTACTATTGCAACTACTACTACCTCTATTACTACTTAGTAGCAGCAGCAGCAGTAGTATTAGTATTAGTAGTAGTAGTAGTAGTAGTAGTAGTAGTAGTAGTAGTAGTAGTAGTAGTAGTAGTAGTAGTAGTAGTAGTAGTAGTAGTAGTAGTAGTAGTAGTAGTAGTAGTAGTAGTAGTAGTGGTAGTAATGTCTCTCTCTCTCTCTCTCTCTCTCTCTCTCTCTCTCTCTCTTTCTCTCTCTCTTTCTAGAAGAAGAAGAAGAAGAAGAAGAAGAAGAAGAAGAAGAAGAAGAAGAAGAAGAAGAAGAAGAAGAAGAAGAAGAAGAAGAAGAAGAAGAAGAAGAAGAAGAAGAAGAAGAAGAAGAAGCAAAGTAAGGTGTCTGTAGAAGTAAAGCCCCCTCTTTAGATCCCCTCAGTTTCCCGAGGAGTTCTGAGGCCAAAGGGATGCACACGCTAAGCATAAACCGGCTAGAGTGGGGACTCTAAAGATGAATCTCCTGCATCAGAGACCATTTAATTCCACCTAAACTTAGGAGTTAGTCGTATTTTACATTTGAAATTAACATCTCTTCCATTTTGTGGCAGCAGGAGGAGGGAGCCTTAAAATCTGAGACCCTTTATGATAAATTGATTTAAAATCCAAGAGTGTACCTGTTAGTATTTACCACACGAATAAGGGGTTGCAGAAAAATCATTTTAAACAAAAAACAAGAATCCTTTTGCTTTCCATCTATAAAGCACACATACACGCACAAGCAAGAGTTGATCTACGTGCCATTTTAGATAAGATCCGGAAAATAATATACTCAGCAGACAAACTGTCTTTAGAAAAAAAGACTCATTTACATAGTTATCATCTATGTAAATCCAGACCCAATAGTAAACCAGAATTAAGGAACAATAAAGTTAGAGGAAGAAAGCGAAAATGTCTACTTTCTAGCCCAAAACAAACGCAGTTAGAATTGCAGAAGGAGGACGTCTTTGAGTTGACAACGAAACGTGGATGACGCCACCACACGTTTTTTGACATAATCAATTGCTGAACCTCTGCATTGCCCTTGACGATTTAATGGAAGATTTCACTGAAGCCCTGAACACTTTTTGTAATCGGGACTAGTTTGCTTGTTGTTGTTAGTTGTTTGTTGTTGTTGTTGTTGTTGTTGTTGTTGTTGTTGTTGTTGTTGTTGTTGTTGTTGTTGTTGTTGTTGTTGTTGCTGTTGTTGTTGTTGTTGTTGTTGTTGTCGTTGTTGTTTATTTCTTTAAGTCCGTGGTCCAAAGGCGGTCTGGTCGACTATCAACCGGGGACCTCCCAACTAAAAGCCGCGCACTCTACCGTTGACCCGCCTCATCATCCTGGTATTCAGTAAACTGGGAAAAGACATACGCTTTATAACCTATGACCACCCTTTTTTTTTGTTTATAGTTTCCAAGGTGTCAAAAACTAGCATACTTAGGTTAAAGGCAGATCAATAAGCCTGAGGTAGGACAAGGATTAATTTTCCTTTACACGTGAAGGTGTTCGAACATACCTGTCTTTTCGTCTATGTTTATGCTAACAGGCAAAATTGCAGTTAAATAGGCGGCGTGGTGGTCCTAGAGTAGAGCGCGTGACATTTAATCGGAAGGTTGCGGGTTCGACCTCTCTGACTGCCGCATTTATGGCCTGGTGGTATTGATCGGTGTCCGTATGTGACTGGTCAAAGTTCTGAGGTGCCGTAGCTCTGAGGTGCCGTAGCCATGAATGTTATTTCTAGAGACTCTTAGGATGCTGAACTTCGAAACATCTTTTTTTTTTATTCCGACTAAGATAAGAAGCAAATTTAACAATCTAAGACAGAAGCAACGATAGTTCTTAGGGTGTTTGGTGCACCTGCGACTTTTGGGCCTTTTCCTTAATTAATCATATTAAACTTAAGTATCTTTCATGCAGGTAGATTGAAGCATAAAAAGGAGTCATCAAATACTTGAGCGAAGAGGATTATGATCGAACCCATCAAGAGGTGTTGAGCAGAATACTGATAATAATCAGGGCAGATACTCTAACCCCACAACCACCAACATTTCAGATTGTATATCAAATTTATAGCAAAAATATCAACAGCACTAAGCTATATGCTTTGCAAAGACTATATCATATGAATGAGAACACCTGGTGATGTTTTACTCCCACGTTTTATTATTATATCAATATCGAGCAATAAAAAGTTTCGATGTCACCTGCACTAGGGAGATGAAGAGTGGGACACTAGCTGAAATCGTTACAGTGATCTGTAGTGTTATGAATTATACAAATTCCTTAGCACTAACGCACATCTTTGTTTTTGCAACACTCTCCCTTTCTGATTGCGTGATTATCGTTTCATAAGTTAAAGGCTTGACTTAAGTTGTTTTGTTTTTTATTTTGATTATGTTATTGTTTTTTCCTTCGCTGTCTAACATTTTGAATGTCCACAGTTTTCCTGCTTTCCTTCTTGTCTTTTTCTTATTTATCCGTCTCGCTCTTCCGTTCGTATTCCAGTCTCTCTGTTTATCTCTCTATCTCTGCCTGTCTCTGTCTGCCTGTCTGTCTGTCTGAATCTGTCTGTCTGTCTGTCTGTCTGTCTGTCTGTCTGTCTGTCTGTCTGTCTGTCTCTCTGTCTCTCTGTATCTCTCTCTCTCTCTCTCTCTCTCTCTCTCTCTCTCTCTCTCTCTCTCTCTTTCTCTCCCTCACTCTTAGTTTCTTCTCCCTTATATGTATGTATGTATATATCTCCACTCTCTCTTCTATTTCTTTTATCTTTCTATCTATATATTATCAAAACATGTATTCGTACATCTCCTTACGTTCTATCTTATCATCTGTCTATATATCTATAAATCTATCTCACATTTCTCATTATAATCTGTCCTTTTATGTTATAGATTTATCCGTCTCCTTTTTTCTACATCTGTTCTGCTATCATTTCCTTTAACTGAATCCCCCCCCCCCCCCCTTCCCCTGTCTTCCTTGTCCCGTCTCAATCGCCGACACATCTATCCAATCCTTTTACCAACACTTTCCTGTCGCCTTCAAGACAAGGTTGTCGTGCTGTTTCTCTTTTTTCTTTTAAACCAGCGCGTCCTCGACGCACCTGTCTAATCTTGATATTGAGGCGGACTTTCTCACTCACGTTGATACGTCACCAATTTACTCAAGCGGCTGTAAACTTTGCTAAGCTATGCTTTTATTCACTGTCCTTCCCAATGTTGCGGTCTCTTGTATTGCCATCGGTATTCGTTGTAAGAAATGATACTAGCGTTCAATGGTTTGATGTATTATAACAGTATTAATTTAGCAGTTGAGATGAAGGTTCTTTTCTAAATCTCTTGAACTAGACATAGCACTAGTTTGTGCTCGCAACAGCTAAAATCCACCAACGGCCGCTATATAGTACATACCCTGTGATTTGTTTTGATCCACACATCATATACATCGCGAAGCATTCTTAGTTTAATGCTTCGGATAGGAAAAGCCATACTATGGACAACAGTTAAGGCTCATTTTCTATTCGCCTGTGAAACTTAGTTTTGAGGATTCGCACCTCATCGTTGCAGAAAGCTTCAGCTCCCAGCTCTCAGGCTGTGGTTTTCTGCTGTTGCTGCCGCTGCTGAAATGGCGATGAGTATGAAAGATGGCTCTTTCAGCAACAGCCACCATCACTACCACTACCACCAGGGCAGAGTCTTGACGCAACAGTATGTATGCATTTGTTGTTTATTTTTAAATTGATTCCGTGAGAGTTGTAAATTCAGCAGCTCTGTTATTGCCTGAAATGTTCTCATTGCGTAAGGTTTGGGGAAGTATATCATCAAAGAAAAAAAATGTTTCAAATTTCATTACGATTTAAGTTAACCCATTGAGCGTAAGAATCACCTAAATGAAATAGGATTCAGATACCATTATGATCGAACATAAACCGAGAAATATGCACTTTCTTGACAAATTCGATAACCATCCAACCATCCAACAAGTACATTAATGCAGTCCCATTTTTCGAGCCACGCGTCATGAAACCGAATATATAGTACCAACTATTCTTAGTGATTTTAACCTTCAGTTGCACGTCATTTTATTATGTGGTCATTTATTGGCTTGAAGGGTTCAATATAGAAATGTGCAAAAAAAATTTTTATAGCCAGTGACATTTTCAACATCATCGTCATCAAGCGTTGCTTTGAATACTATTTTCTAATTAATTTGTTTACCCTGCCTTGTGGACACGGTGTCTTTACTCTCATCTAGAGAGCAATATTTAAAAAGATTTAAAAACAAATTTGCACCATGAAAAAATGTGCTTCGCTGCCATAAAGTGCTGGATATTTTACACGCAGTTAGTTTTATGCAAATAATTTCACTCCGTATTATTTCAGGGATTGATCTTACCATATCTCAAGAATACCTATTAATGTGTATAATTTTTCTTGGTTTTATTTTTATTTAATATTTATTGCGTGTTTGTCTTTTTGTTTATTTGTTTTGTTGTTGTTGTTATTTTCTAATCTTTTCTTTCTTTTTGTAGGGGACAATTGTTTTTAAAAAAAAGAATATACGAATTTTTTAAATTGTTGATTGCCTTCTGTATATTTATAGTTTTACCCTTAAGCTTTTAGAATTGTAACAATCAATAACTGCCCATTCTTTTTACATACGAATTATGTAGCAATGGTGGTTCTCGGAGCTGTTTTATGGGCTGTTTGGTTTTATATAAATGTACTCTATTACTTATCAGAATTGTTTCTATCAACCTCATTTTTGAGAAAAAAAATAGATACTTTTTCATAATTTGTAGCCCATAAAGTGAGGGAGAACGAAATAAGTGGAAAAATCACAGGAACCATTTATAGAGAAACAGGTTTGTCCAAACATATTAATAAGATTCAGGTCTTTTTTAAGTTGATAACGATAACGATTTGCATTGGCGACAATATTTAGAACTATATCACCACTGTATGAAAATCCTTGTATCGATCATAGCAATCAGCGCTTGGTGGCCATACGCTTTGACGTTTGTTGTACCGGTAAATCCATTATTATCATTCAGACGCTCTAGGGTGCGACTGCGAGATCTACTCATGCATCCAACATTGTAAAGATAAATCAATGATGGACTTCGCATGTAAAAATCTGTATATACCTCGCACCTTAGAGAGCACATAAAATGTATCCTGTGGTTTCATTTAGTGAAGCGAGCAAAACTTTTACACAACAGAGATAACGATTGCTTGTTTGTGTGTTTGCTTTTCTTTATTCTACATGCGAGAACTGGCATTGTCATTAATAATTATGACACCAGACCGTTTAAAGCATACTGACTAGGTTTCCGTCAGGCGGACAAGAAGTCTCGACCTGATTTTTGTGTATTGAAGTGTAGGAACTGTGAGCAAGCGATAAAGCCTGGAGTCTGGAGTCTACAGACCTGTCCGTGGACCCCGTATCAAAACAATTTTACGTGGGGACTATCAGATTTTTCTATTTTACTCATGTATCCAGTATTATTTGAAAAAAAGAAAACTGTTCAACTTAAAAGCAGATTTTCATTCATGCCTCCACTTTTCTATCCTATCTCTGTACAACTTTTAATTCGTTCGTTTATAGGCAAAGAAAAGTATGGTTTAGATGTTTAACAACATAAAAATATTTTTTTAAACACATAGAAAGCAATTAGTAGTAGTTAAGTATCATGTTTTTCGCTATTTTTTCTGATTACACTAAAGGCATTCGCACTCCCAAGGATCATCGTTTATAGACTTCAATAATGTGTGGCAACCAACACATAATAATATATTGAATCTATCAAAAACCTCTCCTCTCTCCTCCTCAATGCTCAGTCGCATGTTGGTGCCTCGGCGACAGCGTGTCCAGAGAGGGAACCAGGGTATAATAACCGCATTCGCAGCTTCCTGTGTGATTATAGTCCTTGTGACCTACTTTGAAACTTCACGCATGCTCATCCCGTCAAAAGTTGTGAGTCGATCGGATCTTCATCAATTGACCTCGGGTAGGTATCAGTGCAGTAGGTGTTGCTGTGTTATTGTTGTTGTTTCTACTGCTGCTGCTGTTGTCGCCTTCGCCATCGTTGTGGACGTTCACTCAAAATTTAGCGTCTGTCAACTGCACAAAAGCGGGCGCACATCGATCAATCTGCCTTGGAGTTCCTACTGCAAAATGTAGTCTATCTCGCCTTCGGCATTGGTATTAAAAAGTAAAAAATACAATATCCAAATTACTTCAAATTAAACACATGCATGTGGAAAGAAAAGATCAGCTTATCAACGACAAATGAGCACGTAGTCCAGACGCTATTCTCTTTAAGGCGCATTAGAGCGGCGAGACGAAATCTTTTTTACTTTTTTACTTCAAATTGTTTAAGTCTATGATTTATACGCAGAAATGGGCATGCAGCTAGTAAAATAATCTGATATCTGCGGTAGTTTTTGAATTAGTTGGCAACAGTAAGTCTTGCAAAGTGCGTCCCTAGCTGCCAATATAGCATCGCGGAGAGGATAAAAAAACAAAATGCTTTTCCAACTCAAACATCAGATCCCTAGCAATTTGATATTGTCATTTACACGTACTTTGCAATTTAAAAAAAAACATATCCCAATAAAAACAGTGAGCATTTTAGTTTAATTTGTTAAACTTCTTCCAACAATTATGTTTGCAACAAATTATAAGAAGTTTTGAAGTTACTTTTTCTCTATGTTCACTCACTGTGGTACAAAGGGAACAACGTGCGAAGCCCTATGGAAAATCTTGTCTCTTTGCAATGGTCGCTCCTCAAACAGTTAACAAGTTGAATCAACTATGTTGGTTAGTAATTGAAGTTCTGAGGTATTTGATGGGTTTATTTCTAAATATATAAAAAAAATATTTATGTCTGGGTACCAAATCTACAAAAAGAACGGAATTTGCAAAGAGGTTTTTAAAATGGAGGAAGCATAAATATCTATAAAACTGTATAGTAGGTAGTGCCTTTATGAACACTAATATATAGTTTATTTCTTTGTTTAAAGGTTTCACCAAAGACGTGCCTAAGACAGAGGCTCACCCAACAGACAATAAGTTCCCGAGTCACCTGACCCCTCACCCGCACCGACCGACGGCCATGATAGCCGGGTTTTCCCATTGCTCGGGCAACCTGCTCGCCTCGGCTCTTGCGGCGCATCCGGATATTGTTGTCAACAGGCGGGCCACCAAGTTCTTCTCAGGTGAGAACGGGCCTCATCGTTAATTAGAGAAGTGGAAAAATGTCATAATTGTTCTAAATAGAGTAGTAGTTTGATGAAATTTGGCCATACACCAAGAAAAGAGGTAAAGAGAGAGAGAGAGAGAGAGAGAGAGAGAGAGAGAGAGAGAGAGTGGAAGGAATTTGGAAGTAAGAAGTCAGACATGAAGAACATATAACTCAGTTCAAAATCAATTACTCATGCAGGGTGATGATTGTAATAATATTGAATGGTTTAACCAGCTGAAAGGCCATTGCGAGATAACTCTATTTGATAGTTCTCTCCTTAATTCCTAATTAAAATAATGTCTCAAAAACAGCTTATTAAAAAAAGTTAATCGATACATTTAAACATTACACATGAATAAAGGGGATTTCTTTTGAGGAAATATTGGAGAAAAAAAAACGTTATATTCAAGGTTCAAATTTGATGTGTTGCTTCTAGTTTGTAAAGGGTCTTCGGTAAATCTAACGTCATGTGAAGGTACATTTGCATTACGTTTCCTTTACATTCGATACTGATCCTCGCGTGACTTATTGCTCTCCACAGGCAACCAATCTCTACGCTGGTATCTTTCTCAAATGCCACCGTCCTTAGACCATCATGTGACTGTTGACGTCGGATTGTCTTATGTAACCAATCGGACGCATTTAAAACGGATCAAAGCCTACAATGAAACTATCAAAGTCATCGTCATTGTCTGCAATCCGATCTCTCGCCTTATTGCCAACCAGTCGGAATATCTTCGCACCATCGGCAAAACCAAAACCGAAGCGCTGGACAGCAAGATACTTGTCCAGTCAATGAAGTCGACGCTCTTCACGGAAATTGACGGAAAGCGGAAGTTGGACGCTCACAAGCTCTCTAAAATAGGAGACTATTTCCAGTTCCTAGTGGATCTATTTTTACTTTTTCCACGAAAGAACGTCTTAGTAGTCGAAAGGAATCGGCTGTACAAAAATCCCATTTCTCAGTGGGCTGGGATTCACAAATTTCTCGGCGTTCCGCCATATAGACAACACACGACATTCGATCATAGCTCGGGAGAGCTGTGTTTTAACGTCTCCTCTGTTCAAAGACCTTGTATCAGGGATCCTTACGTCGATATCTCGAGAATTTTCAGAGAGGGAGGTATAGTTGGTCTGCAGGAATCAGTGCGCAATTTTTACCGACCCCTCAACAAGCGATTGTATATGTATCTTGAGGATCAATTCGATTGGTAATTTATAATAGTTACTTTATATAATATGTAAAGGCAAAATGTAGTCATTTTAGCAGAAAGCCTAAAAACGCTTTGAACAAAATATGTTGAAGTTTCGAGAAATGGGAGTACACTTAAGATTATAATGTATATTTTATACATAATGTGTGTGAAGCGGGCCTGAAGTGCAACACAGTTAAAAAACTCTATGGCTTCTGTGTTTACTTTTTTTATGAAAATGAACGTTCTGATAATATTAAGCAAAGTTCTGTACAAAACCACTCTATGAGGATATTGTGTCTTAGAATTCAGTACATTTAATATTTTTAAGATACTTTGAGACATAATACAGTTTGATAATGGGGAAAGAAAAAGAAAGAGGTGTAGGCGGCATTCTTTTTTTTTCCAATAATGGAGGACGAGGCATTGAGAGAGTGTGTGAATGAACAAGAGAGAGATAGAGAGAGAGAGAGAGAGAGAGAGAGAGAGAGAGAGAGAGAGAGAGGGAGAGAGAAAGGGCGAGAGTGAGAGAGAGAGAGAGAGAGAGAGAGAGAGAGAGAGAGAGAGAGAGAGAGAGAGAGAGAGAGAGAGAGAGAGAGAGAGAGAGAGAGAGAGACAGAGACAGAGACAGAGAGAGAGAGACAGACAGACAGACAGGCAGACAGACAGACAGACAGACAGCTAACCAGACAACCAGCCAGACACAGAGACAGACATACAAATAGACAGATAAACAGACATAGCTAAAGGGAGAGAGAGGGGGGAGAGAAAGAGAGAGATTGAGAGGGGGGACAGATAAAACGGAGAGCGAGAAATAGACAAAGACACGAAAGGCGAAACTTGCAGTGAAATAAGATTAAGTTTAACATGTGAAAATGGCTTAGAAAGATGTGTGTAAGCGTGTTTTATGTTTGCTAAAAAAACATTTCATTCCCTTATAACAAAGTTATGCTATAGAAACATTTATTACAACATACAATGTATAAATAAAATTCTAAACAATATACGTTTGTGAACATGATCGTTGTCGCGTGTTTTTTGTTTTGTTTAGTTTTTGAAGTGTTTTTGTTTTGTTTATTTTTGTTTTCGTGTGTGTTTTTGTTAGTTTTTTAGTTTTTTGCTATAATGGAAGGAAGAATTAAGGGAAAGAGATAGCTCACTCAGGGAGACCCACAGTTGATACAGATGTGAAAAAAATTCGATGATAATGATGATGATGATGAAGATGATGATGATGATGATGATGATGATGATGATGATGATGATGATGATGATGATGATGATGATGATTGTGGTGGTAGTTGTAGTACTGACATTTGTGAAGATGAAGATGGGGATGAGGCAACTGTCTTGGCTGAGGTTCTTCCCGTTGCAGTTGTTATTGTATAACTGGTTATGTAAAGCTCTCCAAAGTAACCAGCGTATAGCTATCATGGTAACCGATTTTTTTACGCAGTTTCGTTTCTCTATTGATTCCCTATAATATCCCCTAGTTTGACGTTTAAATCCACCGAAAATGGCCCACAACCTAATAGAAAAAGGCAGATGACTGGTAGAATCAAGAGCAATAAACTTTTTCTTAAGACGCATTTACACGTATTCTCGTAACACCAACACGCCAGCAATGTATTGTCATTATCTTTTCTAGTGATGTAATTCGCGATAGACTGGTCTAAATTGAGGTCAAGAACTCTTTAATGTAGGCTTACACAGGCAGATTTATCGAGGTATATATCACAAATGGTTGTGGTTAGTTTATGTAAAACTGCGATATCATCATGAAACTTTTTTGGCACAGTCAGATCAGTGTACACATGACTGTTGACGTCGGATTGTCTTATGTAACCAATCGGACGCATTTAAAACGGATCAAAGCCTACAATGAAACTATCAAAGTCATCGTCATTGTCATTGTTATTATTATTATTATTATTATTATTATTATTATTATTATTATTATTATTATTATTTATCATTTAAAGCTATAC
>RQTK01000086.1:95838-126764 GCA_003991915.1 Elysia chlorotica
TTGTAGTAGTAGTAGTAGTAGTAGTAGTAGTAGTAGTAGTAGTAGTAGTAGTAGTAGTAGTAGTAGTAGTAGTAGTAGTAGTAGTAGTTTTGTTGTTGTTGTTGTTGTTGTTGTTGTTGTTGTTGTTGTTGTTGTTGCCGTAGTTTTATTGTTGTTGTTTTTGTTGTATTTTCTATCTGTGGGATTTTGTTGTTAGGCCGTAAATATTATATTCCTAGCCAGCATTTGCGTTTTTCCTTTAATCAAATCAGACTTTGGGTTTGCATACTGATTGTATAACACTTATCTTATAAAAATCGGTACACATAGGTCTTCTCCGCAAAAATAATTACCGGTGTCAAAATGGTTGCCTGATGTATACGTCAAACGTTATTGAGAAGAATTTGCTCTTTAATTAATAAAATAAAATAAGCTAATTTTTTACTGTTTTTAACTGCACTGCTTTGAAGTAAGCTTACCATCGATTCAAGGTTTAACTGCGAGAGTCCTTAGAGATAGAAGAGAACAAATTAATAGAGTATTGCAGTATTGCAACACATATATAACAAGTCTGTATTCTAGGTCTAAGGATCTCTTGATGATAAGCAAAAATGGCAGTTTGTTTAAATGGATATTCAAAGTTTATGCTTATATCCAGATACAAAGCAATTGCAATGCTCCAATTATCTGATCATTTCTCCATGCCTGCTCAAGGAAGAAAATCTAGACCGTTCTGCTGTAAACGATATGGCGATGTATGTTTGCGCTTTAACTCTACACAGGCTTCTCAAGTTAGCAATATCCAATATTGTGTTGACCTAGTAAAGTAAGTTTAGTTATAAATAACAATATCTTGTCTCTCAAAGTCAGGAGTGTCTATACGCACCATGTAGGGGCCTAGATCGCACTATATTTGGGCTGGTGTAAAGTGTCAGTAATATATCACTATACACAATTTTGGCTATGGGCAAATATTTATATTAAATAATTATAATTATAGATCTAGTCTTTTTATCCACATTTTTCCATAAATAAACACTAGATCTAGATTCTCTAAATGAACACTAAAACTATTATTTGGTAAACACCGAAGAAAGCAAGGCTCTCTCATATCTTTAAGACTTTCAAAAAATCACTAGATGTATCTACATAAGATGATTTAAGCTTTTTGGACAGTGTCTATGATAAATGTCCAAATTTTGCTATATACACTAAGAATTGTGTTTTTGTCCATGTCTTGCTTTACGCACTGAATATATATATCATAGTGTTTCTGTCTAACAAATGGTCATAAACGTTGTTTATCACAATTTTTCTTCATAATACAGTAATTAATCTTGCTTTAGACTTCAAAAACCTTACATTAGGAGAGAGCTTCTTTAACAGCTTTATTCAATGGTCAGATCAAAGAATTTTTTTTTAACAAAAAATCTCAAATATATAGTTTGTGTAGCAAAATGTGGCAAAAAAACAGTACATGTAGTGCATTATAGCATAATTTGGACAAAAACCTGTTTATACGATAAAGAAGCAGAGAAATAGTGCGTATACATAGACACATCCAAATATGAGTGTATTTGTTCAAATCAAATTCTTTGGTTGGAAGATCGAATAAAGTTAGGCTCTCTCATAATTTAAAGTTTCCTAGAAGTCTAAAGAGAGATTATTTACTGTGTAAAATAAAAGCAATACACAGGGTTTATCCATTTTTAAGGTAGGACCACAATAATATTTTATAGTGTGTTTTCAAAGGCAAAATTTGAACAAAAACACTGCATGTAGTCACAGTGTTGCGTATATTCTCTACCAACATTTTTAGCACAAACATCTACTTCTTTGTTATTATTAAAATTATTTAAGTTTAATGGATAAATTAATTAACATATACAAGAAGAAAATTTTCTCTCTGCAGAAAGAATGACTATGAGAATTATCTAGGAACTTTGCTGCTCCCTAAAGATGCCCAAAGAGCAGCATTTGCGTTGAGAGCATTTAACGTTGAACTTGCGCAGGTAAATTTTTTACAAATCATGGATTATATTTTTTCAAGAAAATTGTTTTACAAAATAATATCAGTTTTCTAAATAACCTATAGTTTTAATATGAGGCCAAACTTTTCAATTCAATGTAAAAAAAAAAAAAATTAAGATACTCAGCTCACTACTTTTAAAATGTGAAGAGACAAACTTTATTCTCAAATTAACATAATCTGTGTAAACATGATTTTAATAATACGAAGAATATCAATCAACTAAATAAATTGTAAAATTAAATGACAAATAAAAATTCTCATTATTTCTTATCCTCCTTCAGTACAATGTAAAAAACTCTCTTGCAAACCACATAGAATTTTGAAAAATGATAAACTTGTTGCAGGTGCAGGACTTGGTGTCGGAGAACAAAATTGGTCTAATGAGAATGCAATTTTGGAGAGATGCTGTGGCTAAAATTGTTCAGGTATTCATACGAAACAAAAACCAAAGAATTTTTATTGGCAATTGTTCTCAATACATTATATTAAGCAAATTGACATTGGTGCTAGTTCTTTGAATTTATTTTTCATTTACTTTAGTTTGAAAATAATGATAATCATATTATCCAAGATACTATGGTCGTATCACACTTTATTTTCATAATTTATGAAATTTCGTTGAAAAGTTATTTTCGTCTTTGTTTATCACCAGGGTAGTCCTCCCCAAGCACCAGTAGCAAATGAGTTGGCTGGGGTAAGGTGGTTTTTTTTTACACTTTAATGTTGAAACATCCATATATTTTAAGTCATATTTCTCAATACATATCACTGCAGCACAATATATCTAATGATCAATGTATAAAATAATACCGCCTTAAGACTATTGAATAGTTTTTTTTATTTTTACATTTCTTTTTGTTGTTTTTTTTTTTGGGTTTGTTTGTTTGTTTTATGTCTTCAATGATTTTTTTAATTGAGGCATTTTTTGGCAATCTGTGTGACTAGATAATCAAAGCTTTATTTCATAGTATCAATTCCAGATCTTTTGTATTTATTTCCATTTTATACAAAGATTGCTTCTTGTGGAAATAGTTGTTGCAAATTTAAACTTTTTCTTTCATTGCATCATACAAGATATAAAAGATGACTGGTTTTTTTTTATTATTAGAAACATGTTTTTATATAATGCACACACAAAAAATTGTCTTAATATTACAAGGCCTTCAGCTTAACACCAATTTACAATCAGATCAGAATATTTGTTGCAAAGGTATACTAAATTGTGCAAATTTTCTGCAACTCTGCTGGGAGTATAACATTTATTTATTTATTTCTTAAAGGCCTGCAATTATTACAAGTTTTCAAGAAGATGGCTGGAAAGGATCGTGGAGTCCAGGGTATGTCATATTTACACTTTGTTGTCGTGAAAATGTATATTATTGTGAAAAGGGGCAGGGGGGGTGGGGGGGTTACATTATGTTTATCAACATTTCATTCTACCAATTTTTAATCAGATAACTCAAAATGTAGTTAGAATTGATGAAAGTTTATGTACCAGAGGTCTAATGGCGGTTTTGCTTAAGTTTTCATCTGAAGATAGACCAGAAAAGCACACATAGCCTCAGAAAGCATAAATCTTTAAAATGTGCAGAGTTTTATGAGTACAAGATGCGCAATATCAATGCATTATGAAAAAAAAGATGGACTGAAGAAAAAAATTAGATTAGGCAACTGCACGTAGGAGAGTTTAGAGGGATAATGTATATTCCTTCTCATACTGCTATAACTGATTCTGAGACATGTGTTGTGTATTCATCGCAATGAACCTGACTTAAAATAACAACTAAAGGTAGAAAAACATTCAGAAAAATGAAGGAAACTATTTTTTCTGAATAGACTCATGGTTTGATTTGGTTACTTCTATTTTAATGTTCATGTTTTTATTATTTTTATCTCAGGCTTCCCAGCTTAATAGCAATTTTTTCAACTCAATGAAAACAATGGAAGAATATGCTGAACATGTTCACTCTTCACTCTACTATTTGCTGTTAGAATGTTTAGGTAAGGTCCTTTATATTTTTTCATGATTCTATTTTCAATTCTGCATTTGTTAGATCTTATATGAAGATTGTATTGGTTTGTTTGTTGTTGTAGTTATTGTTGCTGTTGTTGTTGTTGTTGTTGTTATTGTTGTTGTTGTTGTTGTTGTTGTTGTTATTTATTTTTTTCAATATTTCAGTGTATATCTTTCATTGCATTTTTTAATCACAGCAATTTCAATGATAGAATTCTTTTATGTGAACTTTAGGAGGGCGCAGTGCCCCAGGGGTAGAACATCGGCTTCCGACGCAAAAGGTCCCGAGTTCGAATCCTGGCGGTTGCGTTCCCTACTGGTTGGGTCGGTGTCAGTATAATGTGACCGGCTGAGACAGGAGTCATGGTATCCCCGCCCTGTCTCGTGTGTGGCAGCACATAAAATTGTCAGACGTCCGTCTTGGGGCCCGTCCACAATATAGTCTATATAGTGCTGATGTTGGACGTTAAAACCAACTCAACTCAACCCCATGTGAACTTTAAAAGCAATAAAATAAAACTGGTGCCTTTCACAGGGCTTATTGTCGATTAAGGTCTTATAAGCAAAAACTGCAGCTTAGCTTCTTACTAATATGAATTGGAGTTATTATAATAACAATAGACTTTAAGTTTGCAACAGTTATCAACCTCTGCTCTTATGTTATATGAATTCCCTTTGTTTAATTAGTATTTTTGTCCATGGAATATAATCAGGTATAAAGAATGTCCATGCAGACCATGCAGCCAGTCACCTGGGCAAAGCTCAGGGAATAGTCACAGCCATACGAGCCACACCATTTCACGCATCTAAAAGAAGAGTTTTTCTCCCTACTGATATATTATCAAAGGTACCACAGTCAAATTTGATAGGGTAGTAAGTTTTTTTATTTTTAGATACGTTATTCTGCACTACTTTTTTTAACCCAGTAATTCTAATTGTTTGGAAACAATGAATCAATCAGTGTTATTTTGCTTATCTTTTTTTTCAATCATCTTCTTTTTAGTAGGTTTCTAATTTGTAACTCTTTTGTTTTAATGCTTAGCTGTTTACATTTGAAAGAGGGAGGGGCTGAAGGGTTAGGGGCAGGTATGGATTTTTTATTACAGATAAATTTTTTTTCAGTGTTTCAAACAAAACAAAAAAACAGCATTAATGTCCAATTCGTTTTTACATATTATCATAAATACCCTTTTTGAGAATGCCATGACCATGCTGTTGTTTTTTTTTTATGCTCTTTGCATTTCGTGCTGTCTTTTCTAATCGAGTATATTCTTGCTTATGCTACATTTTACTGAATTTGCCGCAAACAAACTATTTGAACATGATGTATTTTACTTTATAAATTACATGGTACTGTTGAATATACAAAAAAGACTTGTAGGGCATTCCTTTTTCATAGCTCAGCATCAAATTTACGCTCTGGGCCTTAACTGTGCATATGCATATTGATATTTTAATGTTCAATTTCTTGACAAGTAGCTTATTTCATCATTTGCAGCACAGGGTCTCTCAAGAGGACATCATCAGAGGCAATTCAAGTCAGCCTGTGAAAGATGCTGTTTTTGATGTTGCTAGCATAGCACATCAGCATCTTGAAAAGGTAAAGTTTACCTTTAAAATGTAAAAACTTGCTAAACCATTGAGTAGTTCAAGGGTATGTACATAGTGTTACAACCAACTGTATTTTTATCTCTCTTTTTTTTTTACCTTTTTTAATTTACATGCGGCAGCAAGAATATTCCTTATGTTTTACAATTAATTGCATTGTATTGTAAAATATTTATTTTTGAATCAATCACTTATACATTTAGATCATTAAATATAACTCCAACCCACTCTATATTAATCTTAGACTGGCATACTGTATTTATTTTTTTAAATGGGAATGATGCAAACCAAAAAATTATCCTTTCTTGGAACCTTTTGGTGATAGAAACAGATTAGATACTATATTATTTGTGTTTTTTTTACAGGCAAGGTCATTGAAAAGCTCTCTTCCACCGGAATCAAACTTGGTTTTTCTTAATGCAGTGAGTACAAGATAATACTATATATTGCTCTGTTTTTATTCATTGTAGTGCATTAAATTGAAATAAATGTTTGGCAAAATTAATACATGTAGTAACTAGTATGCTTTCTCTGAAGCAGCCTAGAAGGGGCTCTGTACTCTTTGAGTGGTAAGGCCATTCAGTGCCCAAGCATCTATAGTTCTGGGCAATCATTTTTCAATCAATGCCACTTAAAGCTTATTTCTAACCACTGATAAACACTACCAAAACCGGTGGCTCTAAACAACTTTCAGCTTTGAAGCATCTAGATCTAGATCATTTTAAATTTTGTGTTAGTTATTTTTTAAACAGATAAAATCATGAGAAGAAGATGAAATTTGTTACTTTTATAATGAATTGCATTTTTCCTTGACCCACAGAGTATTTGTGACCACTACTTAAAAATTTTACAGAGGGTGGACTTCAATGTGTTTGATGGTAAACTCCAACACAAGAATGCTTTATTGGCCTATCACATGTATGCAAATAAACTGCGAAAAAAATTTTAATATTAACATTTTCTTTGATTTATTTATATACAGATGAAATATGTAAATTTCCCAGTGGTGCATTTGTATATGAAAAATTGATGTTTAACTGGATAATTTACCTACAGAATAAGAAATTGTTTTTAGAAATGGAAAACTTTTGAATGCTTTTGTAATACCAGACTACCTCTAATTTCTTTCAATATAAATTTAATCTATTTAAAAATATTTGGCACTTAATGACAAAAACAATTTTGGTTTAAACATAAATACTACAGTTTTAGGGATAGTAAAACATTTAAAATCTTAGGCTTTTGTTATTTTATTATTTAAATAGTGTGTGTATGGCTGTTGAGACATATTCTGTGAAATTCAGGGAAAGAAAGAAATTATTTCTATGCAGTATTATAAAGTATGGTTAGTATGGTTTGCATTGGCTTTGAGTGCCAACAGTGTATTATTTAATATACAGTTTACATACAAAAGGAAAAAGAAAAATATCAACGCTACATATGTTTAGAAGCTTTGGGTTTTTTTTGCTTTTTGTTTGTAAAAGAAGAATCTGTGCTTTTTGTAACAAAATTTGTTTAGAAAAGCTACCTTTTTTAGAAACTATTATTACACCAATTTACATTTTTTTTAAATCTTTTTTTGTTCTTGATTTTTCACTCTACTAGTTATAGCTGAAGATCCACAGTTGATTATCTTTCAAAACACTTTTGTAATGTTATGTACATTTTACATTAATAAAAGTATCTTTAAAAATTAAGATGTCGAGAGTTATACACAAAAACTGACAATTTTGGGCAAAATTTAATGTAGTTCACCTGATATGAAGCCTTTGTTACTTTGTAAATAATGCCATTAAAAGCTGCTTATCTTTAAAGTCAGTTCTCCATTTTTTTACTTTTCTTATAAAAATGAAGGAACAGTTTGTTGTTGTTGTTTTAATCTTTAAAAAGCATTACAAGTGTTGTCTAGCTACTGGCTATAGACATTATTTAGTGTTATGTGAATTCAAAATGTCAATTCCTACAGATAAAACCAGAACCTCATTTTGGTTTAGACCCATATCTTTTAGATCATATACAAAAGAATGCTTAATCTTTTCAATCTATTATCTCTTAACTAAAACTAAACCAAGTTACCAACTTATGTAAAAGTCTTTATTGTTTACCTTTTGAGCACATGGTCAAATGCAACATTGACCCTTGTAAAAGTATTGATTTGTACCGCAGTCTATGTGTAGCCACTGCCAGAGTATAAATGAATACCAAGAAAACTACAGACTAGACTATCAGGGACACTTAATTATTACTAAATCTTCATTATTTATATCACTGAACTTTCTAATCAGTCGCTTCTGTACTTTTCCTAATCTATCTAAGTACACGCAAAAGCTATAAATTTACCCAAAGACTTTCTTAGCATCAAAATTTTTTAATCACTTTCTCTTACAGTTTCATAGTCAAGGACCAAAAAAGCAATAACTGGTTTCTTGAAAGCCAGTATCAGCAGCTAGGTCAAATTACGGACAGTTTTACTCATTACCATACAGAGACAGAGAGGGGGTAGTACAACTTCTGTTTCAGAAGTCAAACAGGCACCCAATTTTTTAACATCAGTCCATGATCAAAATATGTCTTGATATTGAGGTAACTTTCATGACATTTTTGGCATCATTGTTTTTTTAAAAGCACTGTCTACATAAGTCAACTAAATAAGTATAGTATAGGTAGTCTGATCAGACATTAAGTCATTTAAATCCAAGCTTTTCTAACTAAATGTACATGCAATAACTTGTGAGGCACGCTGCCTAATTATAATACTTGTTTTTCTTTAACCTAAAGATTTTTCTTTTCACCTTATGAGATGATATGTGGGTTTATCTTAATTCATGATCTGAAAAATTAACGGAGTATTTCCATATTAGGGGTAAAAAAGCAACAACGGCAAACAAAGTCTACGTTTCCATTTTATTTCCATTTTATCCATTCAGCTTGTACATATATTTGATCACTATCACAGACAACATCAAGAGGGGCATAGAAAAGCTCAGATCTAATCATGAAAAGACTTTTTTTTAAATAATAAAATACAAATTATAAGTCTTGTCTTAGAGAAAAAGCACATAATAGAATTGCTGTAGAAATTTATTTTTTGTACCATAAGACTAATGAAAAAATGTTCACATTTGACTGAGAAAAAAAAAATATAAATATATATATATATACATATATGGTTTTAGACAAAAGTAATGTATTAAATATCATAAGGCTATATAATAAATGTGTATAATTGCACTAAAAATAACAGAATACGTTAAAATATGTTCATTAAGTAAATTTCGGCCCAGATAAAAAAAATTAAATGTGAATGCTCTACCTGTTTAAATGCATGCAATCATTCTAGTCACATTTTAGCAGCCTGAACTTCAAAATAAAAAATCTATTAAAGGTGCTTATAATGATATGTTGGGAGTGGTTATTCCGTTGCATATTTTATGATCAAGTGACTTTCATTTTTTTTAGTAAGCTTTGCTCAGGAGTATTGAATCATAATAGAAAAACTTTGCACCGAAATAACCTTTTCCTTAAAAATTATATATACATTTATAAGTAACTTTGTAGCACTTATAACTTCAGGAACTCAGCAAAACTCCCTGTAGATTAAGGTAAAAAGCTCACAATTGTAAAATGTTAGAACTATTACATAAATAATAGTAAAAAAAAGTTGATTTCTTATACAGTTACAAATAAACTAAGTTAGCACAGTAACTAAACAAGTACTGAATAACACCAAATAAAACCTGTACATATTTACAGCCAACAATAAATATAGAGAATCGAATCATAATTTTGAAGACAAAGTGATCTTCAGTGCATACCTGTAATAAATTTTATTTCCGAATATACTTAACATTTTAACTATAATGATACAAGAAGAAAAAGAAATAAATGCTGATTTTACTGTAAACTGTTTACCCATTAATGCCTTTATCTAATACAGATATACATGCTTTTTTCAACCACGTATCCTATCGCCAACTTTAAAGGGTCTCAGCGACCCAAAATGCTCAGCCAGGCTGCCTGATGGAATAGCGGCGCTAGCCGTACCTCATTATGATCCTTTCTTGTTTACACTCTGTTGCAGGTCAAACTACCGCGTACTATATTTATAACAGGGTGTCTTCTATAAATGAAACAGCGAGACCTGGAGTGCCAATAACCTTGTGGCTATTCCTACGTGATACTTTAAGGCAGTGGCACAAATCAAATACAAGAAATCAGTAAAATTATTGGAAGAACCATTAAAATTAGGGCTTTTATTAGCTGTTTTTTGCAATTTTGGCACTACAAAAGTGGGACTGGTTTTCCAAAAATTCGACTTTAGAACTTCAAAACACTAAAAATGGTGTTCATAAATGGTTGAACTGACTGCAGAAACTAAAATCAGGAAGTCAATTATTGGACACATAAATGGCCATTTGAGCACCTGCCCCTCCCTACACGACTACTCAGGTCATTAAAGGTTCATATGGTGTTTTTTTTTCATACAAGTAAAAGAAGGGCACACAGCTTGATTTTTTTTTCTTAGTTCGTTGATGTTTTCAGTTATGTGTCTTTGGCAGTATTGGTCGCATTGGTTAGTGCCATATTATATTCCAAAATCTCCAACTTTTTCTATGTCTTTGCATGTAAATCAAGCACAAAATTTTACCTTCTTCTTTGTGAATAAATAAACCATACTATGTGATCCATGAGGACAATACATTAATTTAAACATGTATTTTTAAAACGCAATTAATACTAGGAACTGACATTGTATTTCAACCTATAGGTGGATCTGGCTCTTTAATGCAAAGCGGTTGTAACGGTAAGCTGTTTGATAATGTTACAAAAATGAGTGTGTATATTCTTTACATGACAAAAAGGACCAATCAATGGTGAACCAACATGCAAATTGTTTAAAATCAAAATGCATTTTTAGGACATATTTCAAAGAAGGAACAAAATACATAAAATGGTACTTGACCAACTTAGTTTAAAATACAGAAGATCCAACTTGAAACAAAATAAAATTAGTCTCTGAGGGGAATGGTCATGAAGTAAGAAAGTAAAATTTAACAAAAGATAATGGGAAAGTGAAAAAATGATCAATGTTTAAGCCTTGTGAGCAATTTGTAAATAAAATCTAAAACATATGAACAAGGAATTAGGAAAAAGTATTGTTCTGTAAAAGTGTCATTGCCTTGGTTTGTTTTAAAATCAATTGTCATGACATAAGCCAATTATAAAATTTAAAAAAAACACATGTATAGAATTTTAAAAAGAACATTCTATACTAAACATCAATGTAATTCAATATAAGTTTTTACAGAAACAGAAAAAATGAAGGGTGTAATTACATGTTATTTGGTTATTACATGATTAATTGAATCCATCTAAGTAAAACGTTTTGTTTGCAGTTGTTTGTTTTTTGTTGGGGGGTTTTTCGTGCATGTTTTTTTAGGCAAACAAATAAAAGCAAAGGAGAAATAAAGAGGTTTCAAATGGTTAAGAAAGAGGTGTTTATTATTAAATAATAAAATTTTTATAAACTATAGCAGTGGGCAAGGTTCTATTACCCAATAATAGGTAAGGTAGCCTCAATCAACTCCAGGAGTCTTTGTTGATTTATTAAAACATTTATAGAATTATGCACCTGTAAATATAGTTATATTTGTCAGAAACGTATTACATGTATTTTCAATGGAGTTTAATCTTGTAAATGATACACTAATTATTAGTTCTGACAATATAATGATTTATATTCATTTTTAAGTGGCTTGAATGTATTGTTTCAGATAAGATCTAAATCTCATTGCAGATATCATAAATCACAAATTTGGATTTAGTCTCAGTTCTCGTGGTTCATAAAACAGTAAAAATGTAAAAGTTGAGTTATCATTTTGAGTCATGGAGTTAAAAAAGATCAAAAGTCAAACAATGCTATAACGATAAATACAAGCAAAAACAAAGAAAAACATAGCCTTCAAGAATTTGAACATTTGATTGTAGCTCAAATGGTTTAAGTAATTTAGGAAATTTTCAACAATTTAACAGCAGTGAAAAAAAGGATAGCAATTGCAAAATAAGCATCTAAGCAGTCAAATCTAAAGTGACTTATTCATCACACACACAAAAAGTCATAACACACAAATTAAATAAGCAGCAGCACTATGATTAGTCAGCGATTAGTGTAACATTCTACAAGAACAAAAAAGACTATAATTGTCTCTGTAAACTCTGCATCCACAAAATACTTGTAACTCTATGAAGCAGAGACGCAATAAGATTCACTTGCAACAGACCCCCAAACTGTTATTGTGTAAAGGCTGTGTAACCCAGACTAAACTTAGAGGTGTAGTCAAATGACACTACCACAATAAAATGCAATAGCACTATAAAGATAGCATACCAGTTTGAATAAACACTTAGACGTTTCATATAATAATAATCTAGGTGAAATGAGATCAGTTGCAAAGAAAATAGTATGCAAACATGTATTAAGCATCACTTGTTTTTTTATTTTATTATTATTATTATTATTGTTATTATTATTATTATTATTATTATTATTATTATTATTATTATTATCATTAGATAAGAATATTAAAAAAATAATCTGTTATTTTCATAAGGGCAGAAAATGAGCCTCTGATAAAACAACATGAAAATTAAAATATCACTTAAATGCGACTTGTTATTAAATTAAATCATGCCTTCCTTGTAAACATTTCATTGATATACATATATAATGCCAGTTATATATTACAATTTCTTCTTTTCATATTTTTACTTCTCCAATGGTCACAACCATATACAAAGCCAGTTCAACACTAACCTATAAACGAACTATCTGCAATAAATATTGAATTTCAACATTTTATTAGCAAAACTACTTTTCAAAATACAAATCACATTTGTAAGGCGCTTTTACCAAATAGGAGAAAACGATTCACAATAAACATTGATTTACGGTTGTTGAGTTGGTTTTAAGGTCCAACATCAGCACTATATATCTATATATGGGCCCCAAGACTAATGTCTGACAATTTTATGTGCTACCACACACAAGACAGGACGGGGATACTATGACTCCAGTCTCAGCTGGTCACATTAAACTGAAACCGACCCAACCAGTAGGAAGCAAAATCACCAGAGCTCGAACCGGGACCTTTTGCGTCGAAAGCCGATGTTCTACCCCAGGACCACTGCGGCTCCCTTGATTTACAGTAATTTCAAATAAAATCGTAAACTACACTGCAATAGACACACAATCAGCAGTAAAACACAAAAAGTTAAATTAAATAATGCCTCACCATTTTTGCATAACATTACAGTTGTGGAAGACAAACTTCTTCTGACAAAACGCAAATGTGGGACTGTGTAATTTATGGCAGAAAAACACATATCAGACACATCATAGGGAGTGGACACTTTGGGGTATGACATGTTGGTAATGTGTTTGATAATACAAATAATAGGCAAACTGCCTTTATCCAGTAAAACAGATAAGCAATGAGCAGATGCAATTTTTATTTTTTTATTTTTTTTATTTTAACCTGCTCTATTTGCACCAATTCTTCCTAATCTCTAGGGCACTCAAACAAATAGGTACACAACTTTTGATATGCAGAACTCTATAAAACACAACTTTTGTCTTTTTTATTACTTAGATGATTTAAAGAACAAAAGTATTGATCACATAGGCACAAGCTTTCTGTAAGCTATACATTCATTTAAGACGCACTTACATAACTTTCTCTCACTTTCCATGTAATTATGATGTAACTCCTAGCAAGTTTTGCTACACATCATCATTATTTTATAACTCAGCAATAGACCTACTTATTCCAGTAAGGTATGCCTTTTTTGTGGTACTTTTATACAATACTTTGCTTGTGTTTCAAAATTTCATAACAAAAGGAAGTCTGTTCCACTTAAGTTTCATAATGAGTTAAGCTTCAGTGTGTCAGAGGACAAAGACAGATCTTCGATCAGGTTTCATAGTCTACGGACTGACATTTTATCAAGATAAATGTATGATATGCTTGCATTATTAATGTCTATAAAACAGGCCATTTTACAATTATCTATATTTTCATGTGATATAACTTGAGCATGCAAAGCTACCTGCTTACAATTGAGAGTATCCTTTTTCCTTGTCCATGGTTTTTGGAGACATGTCATCTGATTCAGACAGGCTCAAATGTCATCAAAGTCGTTCTCACTATCCCCAAGATCTGCAGTGTCATCCAAAGTGAGAGATTTTAGGCTAGTAGAACGAGTGGTGGATGGTGGACCAAGTTTGTTAGTGCTACGCAACCTGGAAAATCACAGAAAAATGCTATCAATTGGTTGGTCAGACTTAGATTATAAAAAATAATTATGGGGAAATAAGGAGGACATAGAAGAGGGTAAAAAATAGATAAGCACCAATAGTGTATTTACAATAAAGTTTGTCTCAGACATTTTTGTAAAAAAGTAATCTTCAAGATCCTTGTTTTTGTAAGTTGCTATGAGACATTGACAATTTCTATTTCAAATTTGAAGATAATTATTATACTGTAAGCAGTCATAATTACGCAAAAAGTACTTCATTACTGCTACAGTTTAAAAGATGTAACACTTTTTCCTCTCAAATTATTTAATTACATTTAAGAATTAGATAAAATTAAAATGAACATGCTGCGATTTATTGAAACTGAAATTAAGACTCTTTCATTTGAGTTCTTTTCCAAATACTCTCTCAAGTCTTGAAATTTAGATTGAATTACGCTTAACAAAAAATTGAAGGCAGTATTTTTTATATGTCCAAGAAAAGCACATTAACTGGAATGGTAAGAACAAAACAAAAATTAATTCATTACTTTCTTTCATGTTTGATAAATTTAAATTTAAACAGAGTTTGAAAAAAAAAATTTTTCTCATGATAGAGACTAAAGAAAATCATACAATTTATTTTCTTTTCTATTTCTAAGTTAAGACTTGTCAGAAGCGTGCTTGAAAAAAATTCATTGATTAAAATTGTTAAAGTTTCATAATATAATTTGTCTTTTCCAACAGGTTGTGAGGTAAAAAAAATAGCAAATTATAACTAATTCTATGAACACAAAGATAAAAAACAAAAAGAAAAGTACCTGCTCTGTAGATGATTGACTTGAACTTGGAGACTGTCCACCTGTGCTTGAAGCTCATCACTTGTGCGCTGAGCTTTGCGGGCTGCGTTTCCTTGCTTGTCAACCTTAGCAATAGGGAGAGGAGAGGGAGGTGTAAATACTACTGTGTAAGGCATTTTAACACAAGTAGTCCATGTTTGACCAGCCCAAAGTGTTAGCCGATTGTGGGGCTGGCTAGTTCTACGTTGAGTGTGAATATTGGAGGGGTCTGCGAAGTCTGCAGTGCCTTGTGGGGTGTTCAAGTGAAGGTGTGAAATCATAGGAGCGGTTTGTTCGATTTGATAACATGTATAAATTAAAGAACAAAAAACCCAAATTTTCTAAAAACGCAAAAAGGCACTCAATGTACATTTAGTGTATATGAATGGCTATTCTTTTTTTGGTTGCTTTATGGCACAGCGTATGTTTTCTTTAGTTTGAAAGAAAAAATTTGAAGTTGGGATCAGACACTAGGTGAGTGCATGTAGATGTGTAAAAGGATCAATAAACGAGTTATAGTTTACTCTCCAATACACTATAATGCCAATTAGTCAGGTCAGAGAACATAGAAAACCATTATCCTGAGGCCAATTGGTCATATCAGAGAGAGAGAGAGAGAGAGAGACAGAGAGAGAGAGAGAGAAGTAGATGTCATACACCTGACCTTGGGCTTCTCGATCATATCAGATAGAGAGGCTGCCATAACCCATACCGCTGCCTGGTCAGAGACAGTAGATGCCAATCTCAACTTTGATGCATGATCACAAACTATAAATTGTATTCATCTCCTCTTCACCCAAAACTGAGCAGAGGCACAACTCATTTTCTTACTCTCCCCTTGATCCCTTAGCGCTTCATTTCAACCGCTATAGCAGGGCTGCCACTTAACTGAGAAAAAAACATCTGAAGTTTTGTTGTTGCTGGCTGCATTTAAAAGATGAGAGTGTCTACACGCATTATAAATAGTGCTTTTGCCTCTATAGAGTATATATTGGTTTTTGCTCAAATTTTGATATACGCCAACGCACTATATGTAGTGGTTTTGTCCAAATTTAGTTAGTTAGACACACTCTATGAGTGTTTTTGTTCAAACCAAAATTCTGTGGTCTAACTGTCAAATAAAGCTTAAGATTCTTGTCTGAACTAGATCTATATGTAAACTTATAGAGTGTAAAAGAACACTAGAGTTGTAAAACGCATGATTTGCATGACAGTTCCCAATACCTACAACATCAATTAAGATCGAATGCAGTTTAAGAAAAATGAAAATAATGATAAGATTGAGAGATGGGTAGACATTTTAGGATCAGGGTTTTGGATTTATAAACAATAAACAAAACAATGCGTTGGGGTCAATTGATATAATTGATGTTGACTAACTGAATCTCGTCAACACAATGACAAGTGCAAAAACAAAAGAGAAATATTACTTATCAATATTATTAATAAATTGTACCTACATTTTCTGGCGCGCATAACATTTTTTAATGATTGACAGAAAAATAATTGTCATCAGAGTTATCCGGAAAGTCGTAAAAGACTCATCGTTCAAACAATGTAGCTCTAACAATACCCACAGATACCCTCCACTGGTCAGTAACATCGAACAATAATCTTGTACTAAGCAAACATACAAAAAAACCAGAATTCACACCTCGTGGTCTGCCTGTTTGCTTCACTGTACTTAACAGCTTTCTCATAAGACTTATGGAGCAGACAAGACAGGGAAAGTCGCATCTATTCATTGGTTGGTATTCTTGGTATATGAATATTGAGTCCTAAGTGATAAGACAAGGTTTTGTGAAGAGATGACGGACGTCTCAAGGTCGTCCTTAAGTCACCCACTAATAGTGGGCGCTCCGCTGAAAGGGGTCGAGAGATACCCCTTAATGTCAGTGCCCAGTAGCGCTAAAATGTGAGCGCTAAACCTTGAAGTCAGCGCTCCGCAGAGCCAGGGTTAAAACTGGCTTTTATGCACTTCAAACCAGAGCTAAGAGCTAAGGTAAGCCTTATAATTATTATACAACCACATAGAAGCTTTTGTCAAACTTATTGTAATTGTTTTAAAGTGATCAGTAGTTTACTCTTCAAAAACAAAAGGTGACTATTTCAAACAAAAAATGTGTCACCCACATTTATTAATGTAAGACATGAAAAGATGACACTATATAAAATAGCATGTACTAATTTGTGATAGTAAAATGTATACCACTCTTTGTTCATAAAACACAAGAAAGAGCAATGGAGTTCTTAGAGCAAAAGATCCCGCTGTTAGTTTAACGTGGGGTACCTGGGACTTGGTCAATCACATTACACTGACACCGACCCAACCAGTTGTAGATACCGAAATGATATCTGAAAGGTGGTAAATCGTTGTATTTTTAAGACATTCATTCAAGGCAAGGCAAATTTCCCTAAAAAGGTAAGATATTTTCTTTACTAACAAAGAAATAGAGTGACTCTTGCTTTTATATTTTATATTAAACTTATATTAACAAATATAAAACTTATCCCAGAACAACACAATTCTTTTATCAAATAGTTTCACTATCAGCTTCGAAAGCTGGCGATGCAGGTTTGCTTCCAAAGAAGACGGTTGTTATTTCACAGGAACAATGTAGAATTAATTTTCTAAGTCACTTTTGGAATATGAAATATCAGTTTAATTAGATCGGTGCTAGAAAATGCATGGTTTAAAATTATTTCAAAGAAATTAACAAATATAACCTAAAGAGCTAAAAAGTATTTTTTATACAAAAGAAAAAAACAAAAAACATAGAACATTAACTTTATATAATATGCTTCAAGTATAAACTTTTTTCTGACCATTATCTATAAACCTATGCCTATCACATCTCTTTTATCATTCCTAGATATCTTAAATCAATTTTATAGTCTTTGTATTTTTTTGCTTTTCCCGTTTTTTCCAAAGTTGTTTTTAATGCTTGTTTTGGCATCTGTATGAAAAACATTTTTTGTATTTGTCAAACAATTGATTGATACAAATGCTCTCATCTGATATTGTTTATTCTCTTAAAAATCAAAATGGTATAAGAAATTTGAACACAAACATACACATACACACACCCACCCACACACACACACAAATTGTTAATGTAATTTCTTTTGAAGATGTCACATTCAACATTATATATTTTCGATGTAACACACATTGACTGAATAAATTTGAATTTGAATTTGAATTTGAATTTGAATTGGCAAAACAATTTTGCAAAACTATGACCCGGCTTTATGTCAGTCTCTGCCTTTATAATTATAGTGCTGAAGCAATAGCATGGCAGCTGCTTTACTGTCATGTTTGCTCTTACATCTATCTCAAACTCAAGCAAATTAATTTTCATCTAAAAACCTTTAACCTTTTAAGTCAATTCTTTCTTGCAGCATCTTTTGAACATATGTGAATGCTTTTGTGTACATCTTTCAAGCCCACGTTCTGTTTATTTTTACTCTAAAAGCATTGTGAACTCTTATTTTTGAACTTGAATAATATTCAATAACATGTGGACTGAAGTATGTTATTAACTCTCTGAGCCCTAAGCTCCTGAGCCTAAAATGTCTCTCTACCTGGGCTCCTCATCACAGCTAGGTCCACATCTAGGCTTAACTGTTTCGTCCTCACTTGATCTAGAATCATTAGATCTAGAAAACTCATCATCTAAAAACAAACTCTAAATCACTTTCTGGGTATGGATCACTCATACCTACGTCTGATTCTGAGAATTCATCAAAATTATCCATCATAATATAATGGTGCACCAAACCTGGCTTGTTTGCTGGAGCTACTTACTTGATGTACAGAGTCACTCAAAAGATACAAGGAAAACAACTGGCACTGGGCGCAGTCATTTTCTAAAGTGTAAGGGAAGTGGAAACCCCATATATAGGTCAGGGAAATCCCTTTCTGGCTTTTTCTTTAAATCCTTTTTTGGAGGGCGTACCTCAGACCTGTTCACCGGAGAACACCGACTTCTGGCGCAGGAGGTTCGTGATTCGAGCCCTGGCAATGTTACCCCTTACTGGTTGAGTCATTGTGATCGGGTGAGTCAGGAGTCGTGTGTGGCAGCACATAAAATTGTCAAATGTCAGTCTTGAGACCCATCCACAATATAGCCTATATAGTGCTAATATTGGACGTTAAACCAACTCAAATACAACTACCAGTTCGCCAGTCTTACGGTGTGGCTAAAAATAGCACCTAGACTGGTATACTGGTCATAAGGGCTCAAAAGGTTAATTTAAAAGACAGTATAATTGTTAAACATTTCTATGGATTTATCATCAGAAACATTTTTTTTTTCAAAATCTCCTGTATTGTTGACATAAATAATTTGATTGTTATGGAAGGAAAGTGATATGGAATGAACTAAGGAAAGAAAATCTGTTTGTCATCAACCAACCCCATGTTATGTCTAGCATAGCAAAAGCTCTATGTTGTTGTTTTTTTATCAGTTCTATCTAATCAAGTTACAAAAGATAATGAACTTCACATTGAGTTGCCTTCATCTCTTTCTAAGAGTATCAGAAAAGTGTACTTCATTTGTACCATTATTTTTGGTGTTTTTTTTCAAGGCTTCCTTCTTTATGTTAATGGTTTTCTAAAACTGATATTGGAGTACTTTGTTGATTTAAGTCACAGGCAAATTGAGGCTTTTTTCTTCTAATTTATTATCATCTTTTAAAATTATAGGGTGTATGTATGTCACATGCTGCTGACTCGTATGATATGTATGATGGAGCGATGCGTTGAACAAATGATAATGAATTTTTTATGAAAACTGCAACATGTTTACCAGGTGCTGTTAAAATCATCTTTTTAATTTTTTTCTATGAGTATGACATTATGTATCATTTGTGTTGATTAAAATTTGTTCACTTCTGAAAATGATTAGTTTTTGTAAAATTGTGGTTCTAGAAATTTTAATAGTTTAGTCTCAAGAGCTGAATTCTGCAAAACATAAATTTCGCTCTTGATTGACTTGGCATTTAAAATAGTCATTCTTACAATTTTAAAATAATATGTTTGGGAGCCAGATTCTGTTTAAAATAGCGATGTCTTGGTTAATTAAATACAAAGACAAGAAACAAAGATAAAAAGACTAGATTTTTTTTCTCTGTGAGAAGGTTTATCATTTCTAGAAGCTCGATCACTTCTAGAAGTTTGATCAGTATTATGAAGAAAACAATTGAAAAATGCTTGTGCATTCAACAAATTTATCAGCAAAATACCTAATATAAAATGTATTAGAATTTTCCATTAAAATATCTAAGTAATTTCTTTCTACTGTGTCCTCAGATACCTATAACTCACAAGGCAGGCTTATGTTCTGCCCATAGTTGTCCAGTAGTTGTTATTTCTTTTACACTCCATAAGCTCCACTCGAGTATCTTACACAAGTCAGGTGGGTAAATCATTACATTGGACAGATAGATCTTTAATCACTTTATGACATAATGCCTGTTCTGGTACCCAGAGACATGCCAAATACCGTATGTCTGGGATTAATCCTGATTAAGTCCGTAACACGGTTGGGTTAAACTGCTTCCTGTGTTGTTACTTATTGGTATTTAAAAATATAAATTGTTTTGGGTGCAGAAAGGTAACTACCTATATACATGTAATATTAGTTTATGAGCACTTATTAAGTACAATTGCTTTGCCAGTAAATTTAGAACTTTAATAAAAACCTGTTTACATTTCCATCTTTCTCAATGTGTCTGTCTCTGTGTCTATCGATCTTTCTCTCTCTCTATCTTTCTCTCTCTCTCTCTCTCTCTCTCTCTCTCTCTCTCTCTTTCTTTCTCTCTCTCTCTATCTATCTATCTATCTATCTATCTATCTATCTATCTATATATCTATCTATCTATCTTTCTCTTTCTCTATTTCTTTGTCCGTTTTAATCAAGGGAGACATGTTGCTGTTACAATTTCCGAAAAAGGGAATGTGTTTTACTTCTAATTTTATCTATATAAGTGAAAATTATATACAAACTCTGCATCAAAACGAAACATTTCTTTTATACTTAATGGACAAATAACACTTCAAGTGCTTCTTTCTTATATTGTATTTGCATCATGGTCATAACAATTAATGCTCGAAATAAGACAGTTAGAACTTTAATTCAATACCGACAGGTAGGACGCTTTAGACGCCATTGATAAAATAAATTATTTAAAATAACGGGAGTAATTCGATATATCCAAGTCCAACCATTTTCATTGTTACAAAGAGAAACAAACGGGTACAACTCATCTACGGGAGAGACCGTTTTATTCAGTCAATCAATTTATCAGACAATCATGTATACCTTTAAGGTCAGCATCAAACTTGGCCAAGAAGAGGATAAAAATAAAAAAAAATGCAATTCCATCAAATAAAACTGCAGCTGGAATGGCAGCCTAATAGGCTTGCCAGCAAACACAATCTATATGTGGCTCTAAATACAAAAGTGACACTTTAAACAATAACAAAACCTTCAGTTATGCCTCCATGATAAAACATTAAAAACATGATAGCATTTAAATATCACAGTGCGCTTTTGAAATAAATTATCATTTTTTTATATAAGAAAGCACAATGTTTGTTTAAGTCTTTACACAGGAAAAAAAAATTGTAGCAGAGATATAAAATCACGCATATAAAAAAAAAAACCACGCACGTATACACTATGAGATAATAACGCCGCCATCCCTTTTTTCTCCCCTTTCTCTCTCTCTCTCTCTCTCTCTCTCTCTCTCTCTCTCTCTCTCTCTCTCTATGTCTCCCACTGAGTCAGCTTTTCAATCAGCTAATAAAAATTAATGCTATTAAGTATTATAATTAACACACTAGTGCTCAACTTGTGCATATCGATATTTATTCCATCAGTACTCATAGAGTTAAAAGTGTTTGACCAATACTGTATGTGTAAGCATTTTGACTCTATTCATAAATTATTTTAACATTACAATATAAAAAGTTAAAGAAGAACAATCAGCACACGTGCTATTGCAATGCCATATTACATTGACATATGGCTGATTTCTAGAAACTCCCAAATCGAACAGCTTAAGCCGACAGGTGTGCAGCAATCTGGCCTCGGTTTTAGGCTGTTACAAAACCTAAGCCCGGTGTATTGAAAGACTATGTATCCTACCCTTTACCACATTATACTTCACAAAAAGTTCAACGTTAAACAAAGAATCGTCGTATCGCATAATTATCATTCTTCGATGCAGAAAAAAAGTTAAGGAATTAACTCGGGCATTTCATATAAAAATGTATCTAGGATAGGTTTTCTTACTATTGGTTTTGTATTTTTTTAACTCTGCTTTTCACATTTTTGTATCCTTATGTTTTTCATGCGTTGGAAGTGCGATTGTACATCTGGATGATTTTTTTCAAGCAGCACAAGTAAGGCACTTTCACAATGTAAAATAAATCATAACATACTGGTAACGGGTGATTCTAGAACAAATCTGAAACACAGAGTTCATAATAATTTAGTCAAGACTTCACGTTTAAACAGTTTATACCCTCCTTACTATGGATTGTTCAATAATTCATATTTTCTTTCATGTATAAAGTCTACATTGCACAGAGATTTCACATTTTTGGCCTGCCAAAATTATTGAAATCGCTTGTTTTAAATAATAGGATGCAGCGAAGATTGAAAAATGTTGTAATTCACCCTTTAGCGCCAGCCATGGCTACATCAGCTCTCGATGAATCGTCCTTGGCCACGCCCACTCCCGTGTTAGGTTTCACTTTGACCGTGGAGACGGGCGTCTTCCCATTTGTTGCTTGCTTTCCCGCGTTTGAACTCAATATGGCGACTCCTACCGAAGAAGTGTTTTTCTGAGCGCTTTGCCCTCTGGACGATAGATGGCTGGTAGTGGGACGCTTTATGGGCGGGGCTTGGATGGTGCCGCCATTTTCCGACTCAGCAGCACCCCTCGCACCGGATTCACTCTTCATACTTTGCGTATCACTGGTTCTTTTCCCCACACCTTTAGACGACATTGTACTTTCTTGTCTTTTGAGATCTTTCTCTCTTGCCACAGATGGAGTGACGACGGTGAAAAGTCTCCTTGGTGATGCACTGCCCTTACCGGGCGAGGAGGGTGCTCTCGGAGTCTGGTTGGCGGAGTCGCCAGTGTCGTGACTGGAGGACTGGGACTCCAACTCTCTGGAGGGTTTCGGTGTTGATGATTGCTCGTTCAATGATCCTTGGGCCCCATTAGATGGCGCAGTCCCAACTTTGTTGTGGCCGCTGTTATTTAACTTTTGTACCAGCCCTGATTGAGGCTTCACCGCCACGTTCTTGTTAACCTTTGAGACTAGTTGGACTTGGTCCATTGGTTTAGGAAACTTTTTCACTTCTTCCTTACCTGCAACGTTGGTGGCCTTCGTATCAGAAGATGCAGTGGTGGAAATTTCAATGTGCGACTGCTTTGCATTGACATTACTTGCCTCTTTTGAAATAGACGGGCTCTCGCCAGACGTCCTGGGACTTTGGGAGTCCACATCAGCCTTCTGAGCCACTTTCCGCTCTCTCTTAGTATCTAAATGTTTAGCGGCCATGCCAGATACGGTTTTGTCAACCGGCTCTGGTCGCTTTTTCGGAGGTTTAAGTGGTCCCAGGGTCCTGCCCCCTTTGTAACTCCAGATCCCAATGGTTTTCCTCATGGACGCCTCCTGTGGTGTGAGTTCTCCCTTCCCCATGCGGTGCCGCTTAAACTGCATGACCGCCAGCCGGGCGCGGACCAGGTCAGCTGCCTCGGCGTCCACGGGCTGGCGCTCCTTCCTGCGGGCGATCTTGCGGTCGTACATGTGGCTGGCGAGTTTGGCCAGGATGAGGGCGAGGAGCGCAGCCACCGCCACCACCGCGACGGACAGAAGCGCTTTGAAAGCGGCGGAATCCAGGGTGCTGGTGGGGGCATCTGGTGGGAGGACACACGATGGTAATAGAAATTATCGTTTGGGAATTGTTCTTTTTTGTGTGGAGGGACTATCATTTTAAATGAGAGACTAGGCCTATCTGATATAAACGCGTAGAATTATTTGGTCGTGTGGAGATTCCCCCCACTCTGTCCTAGGAGGCGTTAAACTCAAGAAAGACGAAAAAGAGAGTGGGAGGGAGAGAGAGTGATAGAGATGGGGAGGGAGCGAGAGAGAGAGAGAGAGAGAGAGAGAGGGAGAGAGAGAGAGAGAGAGAGAGAGAGAGAGAGAGAGAGAGAGAGAGAAAGAAGAGACAAAAATCTCATTTTCACTGAATTTCAGCCTCTTGTCACCAAATGAGACACGGGGTTGCCCTGAATACTAGCATTAATATTACATCATTGAAAGTGTAAACAAAGTTGCAGGGTCCAAGCACATTTTTGGACGCAACAGAGCAGCAATTGTAAGAATAACATCAAAATGACTCATGAACATGAATTGGCAATGAACACGAGATTCTAAATATAACTATACCGCCAACCAGGCACAGGCAAGGATGGGCCTACGCCTGCAGATGATTAATAGTCTACATATATCATTTGCGATTTCAACTTCAACCACAGTAAGTTATAACCACCCGTCTGTAAAATAAAGCAACACACAATTTATAAAAAAATGTAAATGCAAAATTGAAGAAAACAAAACATATATCATAATAATAAGGTAGAACTGTGTGCGCTGTTAAATTGAGGCTCGACTGATGAAGAAATATTTGGGGAGTAAGCACACCCGGCCTCTTTTTTACCAGTATTAAACTCAGATCTCTGGTTTTGTTTCTTATTGGTTTGGTAAGTGATAGTATAACAAAGACAAAACTCATATTATCCCCAGTGTCCGTTCTGAAACCTGTAGCAATAGTCCAACTGAAATCTTTAAACGCTTCATAGTATAAGATCTTATTTTAGAACATTGATGCGTTAAACTATTAAATGGTTTCTTTATTGGATGAAAAGATATTCGGCCTAAGACATTTTTTTTATAAAAGAGAAATGAGAATCCTTATAAAAAAAAATAATAGTCTACACACGAATCAACAAACCACCTACTACTCTAAAGACAGCTGAAATATTTTTAGAATAAAATCAATGTTTGCATAGTCACCACAGTGGAAATCTTGCCCCGCCTTGAGCCAATGTATTCATTGCGATATTGTGTGGATATTTACATTCACGACGTTCAAGAATTTCTGAAGTTACATAGGTACCACACGAGGAAAAGGTGTTCAACCGTGCTACAAATTTCATGCGTGCAACTCTCCCTCCATTCCTTGGTACATGCATAATTAGCCATGCGTGGGAATTTCGATAGATTGGTGTCAATACAATAGGCATGGACTGATGGATCTCTGATTGGTTGGACGATTGTTAAAAAAAAAGTTATGCTACAATCGAAGCCGATGTGACATAAAGTTGAAAAGAAAAAGTTTTATACATTAAACGGATTTTTTTTTATTTAAACAGTTATTAATTGGTAAGTCTTTACTCAAAAGCTTGAATGATTTTGCAATTGGAACAGCTTCAGTGTAGAGACAAATGTCATGCCGACCTTTGGAATCGTACCGGTTTTGATCTAAAAAGATCTGTCTTGGTCTGCTGATTTCTGACTTTTGGCTTAGCTGGGGTGAGTTTCAAGGAGAAGCCTGATAATAAATGGTATAAAGATCCATTGTCGACACTGCTTGTCAGTTCTCATTAATAACTTCAGATCGCTTGGGCGCTCTCAATATAGAACGCTTATGGGCAGGTTTACTGTAAGGCCCTTTTTGACAAGGAGATCGCTAGAACTGTAGTCGTCTTGTACAGTGGCACCCATAAAAAAACTGTGCTTACAGTAACAGCCGTGCTTATGGCTGTAACAATAAAAGAAAAATTTAATTAAAAAAATAAAATGATTTAGCCTCCATTTTTTCTTCATTGAATGATGATTGACTCTCGATATAGAACGCTTATGGGCATGTTTACTGTGGGGCCCTTTTTTGACAGGGAGATCACTAGACCTATAATCGTCTTGTACAGTGGCTCCCTTCAAAGAAATTTTGCTAACAGAAATGAAATTGCTTATGGCTGTAACAATAAAAGTTAGAGTGTAGAATCAATGTATTTTGCGATATTTACCCTCGTACATTATTAATTGAAAAGTAATTGACAAAATGTTATTTTGTCAAGTCTTTAAAGCTGCGAGCGCCCATAAAAAAACACCAAAAAACAACAAACAACTAAACCTTAAAAATAAAATGATTTAGCCTCAGCTTTTTTTCTAAATTGAAGGATGATAGTTATATTAGACTATTAGTTTTTCTCTTTAAATGGATCCTAACCGTAACAATCTACGAGGAAAAAAACAAACAATTAATATTTTCGTTGGCCCGTACAATAAACACTAAAATTGTAAGGTCTAAAGCATGGTTGGCACAACAAAAACTGATATTTGCTATGACAAAGTGACGACCATGAGGCTCTGGCACGCGCCCCCGATCTCCTCATAGGTCGTCAGCATAAAGGTCCTCCCAGGGGACACCAGATCGGAATTCACGAGAAAGGGCTTCAAGAACGACGATAAACAGCAGTGGACTGAGAACAGAACCTTGGTGGACTCCAACTTTCACCTCGAACTCTTCACTGTAACCGTCACCTACCCGGACCTGACTCCGTGCATTTGCATACATGCCCTGGACCAGACGCACAGTCCACTCCTCTACACCAAGTTTCCTCAGTGCCCACCAGATGACTTTCCTAGGGACTCGATCGAATGCTTTCTCCAGGTCCACAAAAGCCATGTAAAGTCTTTTGTTGGCTGCTAGGTATTTCTCCTGCAGTTGTCTGACAACGAAGATTGCATCTGTTGTGCCCCTGCCTGGGACGAAGCCAAACTGGGACTCGTCGATCGACACCACCTGTCTAATGAGGCTGTCCACAATCCTCTCTAAGACTTTCATGACCTGCTCCGTCAGCTTGAGTCCACGGTAGTTGCCCCTATCCAATGCATCCCCTTTGCCCTTGTACAGGCAGACAATGAAACTCTGCTCCCAGTCGGAGGGGACTTTTCCACCGCGGATGATAGCATCTGCGAGGTCATGGATCATGGAGGCGCCGGTGTCACCTGCTGCCTTTACCATCTCTACCACTATGCCTGATGGGCCCGCTGCTTTGCCTGACTTCATCTGTGAGATGGCCTTCTTTACCATATCAATCTTGTAATAGTAATAATAGTTGATTTTTGCCTTGACACTACTTAATAGTAGTTGATATAATAAAAATATGTTTCCACAAACTAACTTTTGAAGGTACAACATGAAAGTATGTTGTATCAGTCACTTTTGTGTGGAATATCTCTTAGATATCTCTGTCAATAGCCGAGATATAGGCGAATTTGTACAAGTAGTCATATATAGGGAAAAACTCCCCCGGCACATAGGTGCATAATCGGGCTGGCACTGAAGAGGTTAATATCAATCTTGATTTACAAGTATCTAGTACGGACGGTAAAACCAATAAGAACAAGAGAAGTGGTTTGCACCCTTTAATGAACCACTTTTCACGCGCCATGCTCAAACAATTTGCTTGGATGTACTAGGGCCATGGTTGTATGATGGTTGATATTGTACACCAGTTGAAAGTCTCAAGATATAATTATAAGTAAAATGTGTACTTGTAAAAACAAACCCACGCATAAAGGCACAACATGAATCTCAACTTGCTGCGGTCAGTAACACAACTATAACTTTTACCCTTCGATAACACTTCAAATAAAACAAAACATTTGCAAGCCTTTAGGGCTGATGGACATTTTGGTCATGCGTCACTTTAAAGCATCTCACGAACGGACGTGTCAAGAATTTGGTAAAATTGCAACACGGTCACTTAATGCAATTCACATAATTATGATTGACCAGATATTACTATAAGGTTATATTTACCACACTGTTTCGACAGAAATATATGAGTTTATCTATCAACCTACGTACAGTTGCAAAAAAAACTTTACTACAGGCATAGTTTTAGATTGAATGTTTGAAACTAGTCAACATCTAGAATAAGCATACAATAGGGAAAATATAAAAATAAAAAATAAGAAAAAAATGAAAAGATTAGTAAAGATGAAGCTTCAGAAGAGTATACACTGAACTTAAGAAGCAATGCAAAGAACCTTTAATTATAAAGGAGTGAGACTTATCTTTTAAAAAATTCTCAGGGAAACTATTTACAATCCTCTAGTTCGAACTTGTTTTTCATCATGGTTTGGCCAAGTGCAGAATCGTGGAAAACAAAGCGTGCCATTGATACTATATTTCTTTAATTAATGAAGCACACAATTGTTTCAGTTTTTGTTTGGGCCGCTCTGGCCACATCAAGGTAACTTTCTGCGTGTACAACAAGTACCAATCAGGCTAGCTATTATGATACATTTAACTGATTTCCTTGACGACACGAGTAGTAAACACGCACATGATTTTCATGGTCCTCGGACAATCCCAGGTCCTTCTACCTGACCTGAACCATGACTCTGATTGTTGGTTTCAATGTTTCGGAAGAACAGTCTGTCCATATTCATAAAGAATAATTGTTATGTCCGATTTGAAATGAAGAAAAAAAACAGCAACTTACTTCATCTATCAATTCTTTTTTTTTAAATGTTCCCAGATAAACTATGCTTATTCAGCAATTTCAAAGGGAATGTAAGGACTAAAACTATAATAATGGAAAATTTTCACCGGAACACAAAATCGTTTTTATGAAAAGGGACATACCTAATGAGCTTTTGTAAGGCTCTAATTATGCCGTGTTCTCACCTGGATCGAACTACTAGCACGTATGTCCCCTCTACCTCACGCACGAACCGTCTAATGATCCCTGATTTAGTACATATACATACACGCTCTCGTTGCCGTCAACATTTCGCCACGGATATAAACTGTTTGCTTTGCCGTGTGGGGTCGCCCAGGACCTCAAACATTGGGCTGAAAGCACTCCAGTTCATACTATAAAAGTAAATGAATCTTGGTCTTTAACTCGGTAGAGAGTTTTATTGGAAAACAGGGAAAAGTAATGCTAGTCAAAGATTACTTTTTACTCCAAAAAAAAAGAGAAGCCAATGTTATGCGTGTAGCTGAGGTAGTTAGGGAATCATTAAAACAAAACAAAAATAATAATAATATACAGAAAAGAAGATAGACAGGCAGGCAAACGGAGGTACAGAGATGAAAAAAGACAAGAGGGTTTATATATGTATAGGGAAATGAAAAATAAAAAAATAATAAGGCAAAATTGAGGTTAATACATTGAAATAAAGAAGTAAATCAACGATGATAGATAGAGAGAGAGAGAGAGCGAGAGTGAATAAGGGAGAGAGAGAGAGAGTGTGAGAGAGAGAAAGAGAGAGAGAGAGAGAGAGAGAAAGAGAGAGAGAAGAGGCGGAGAAAGAGAGAGAGAGAGAGAGAGAGAGAGAGAGAGAGAGAGAGAGAGAGAGAGAGAGAGAGAGAGAGAGAGAGAGAGAGAGAGAGAGAGAGAGAGAGAGAGAGACGACGACGACGACGACGCCGTAATGCGTGTTATGGAATCGGAAAGCTACATTTTTTTTTAATTGAGGCACTGTGCAAGACTGAAATCGATTTTTCTTACGATCGCTCTATAGCCATTTTTTCAGAACTAGGACCATTCGTTGACTCCAATTCGAAATGGAGAAAGCCACTGGTGTAGCGTTGTTTCAACTAGTCTTTTGGCGTTCTTGTACTGGTAATTATAAAGTACATAGCAAACTATTAATTTTTAAAAGTAACTTTCGTGAAAAGCAACATGATCAATGCAGAGCACTAATAGAAAGTTGAAGGTAGTTCTTGTGAACAAAAAGTGGAATTATATAGCATGCTTCAAAATCATTTGTAAGATCAAAACACACAGAAACTTACACACACACACACACATGGGTCAAGTGAATGTAAAGAGAGAAGGAAAGAGACAAATAGGTAATTATATAAACAGCTTTAGAGATAGATAAGAGAAATTGAGAACGATATAGGGAGAAGGAAGCTCAACCAGATTTGTAAAGTTAGAGAAAAATGGAAGTCGAAGTTCATTGAAAAAAAAAACAACGATAGTAATTAAGACTGTGTCGCTTTATTGATGTTTACCAGTTTAGACAATAGCTCACACGAATAAAAATGGCTTATTGGCATAGCTCTGTACTCCACACAATTTATATAATAACAATTCTTCACAACATAGCATTAATGAATTATAATTAATAAGCTTTTCTTGTTGCATTTTTGGCAATATTCGCAATATATAATGTATTGATTTTTGGTCAAACAAAATGAGACGATTTAAAAATATGAACTTAACCTAAATATTTTTTTCAGAATCTGATGTTTTTAAAATGTGAGTTTATTGAACAGGATCTTTGCTTCCAAGTTTAAACTATCCTCGTGAACAACACTCTGACAACCTGAACTCGTTGTACACACGAAAATAACATGCATAATTTAGTAATGAAATTTTAAAAAGCTGGGCGATAGTGATATGTTGCAAAATTGATTAGAGGAAATAGTAAGATAGAATAAAGAAAGAGAAAAGTACGTGACAAGCAAATTTGATGGAAAAAATAATTGTGTATGGAGAGAATAAATAAAGTGGTATTCTAATGTAAAGTGAACTGTAATGGCTTCTGTAAAAAGGGAAAAGGAGGCGACAGACAAACAAAATCTACACTTGTTCTTTATGTGTGTAAGTTTGTTCTTTATTATGCTTATGGACTGGACGGTCTTCCTTAACTGCTCCGGTTGTGTGTAGAAAATCGTAAATAAGGAACTAGTTTGAAAGTGTATTATGTTCAAGTCTCTGATTTCCAGGGGACTTAAGGAGTGATATTCCTTTGGATAACACTTTTTAGCTTCAAATACATAAATGTAGTTGTCAAAAAACAACACAAAAAGTAATGCAATGTTAAATCGAGGTATACAATTGTTTCGAAATCTTAATAAATCGGTCTTAGTAGAAAGGCCGAAAAAAGAAAAATTAATAAAGTAAGATAAATAGATAGATAGATAGATAAATAGATAGATAGATAGATAGATAGATAGATAGATAGATAGATAGATAGATAGATAGATAGATAGATAGATAGATAGATAGATAGAGAGAGAGAGAGAGAGAGAGAGAGAGAGAGAGA
>RQTK01000086.1:129239-151600 GCA_003991915.1 Elysia chlorotica
TCTCCCCCTCTCTCTCTCTCTCTCTCTCTCTCTCTCTCTCTCTCTCTCTCTCTCTCTCTCTCTCTCTCTCAAAATAGTTAACATTTGTTCCATATACATCACATCATTCTTTATTAATCCCTCAATGTAAATTTTGACGAACTTTTTAATTTACTCCCATCACCAGGTGCTGCCCAAATCCTCTGTCACTGGAGATAAGACACACATGAACAAGTTACATAGCGCAAGACCATGTAAACGCACAAGGGAACTAGAAGACAGTACATTCCACAGGACCTTAGCACCGTTGGAACCACAATACAGAATCGCCACTATAAATACAACAAACGCATTGCGATTTACACGACTAAAACTGACGGTATAATCATGACCATTAGGTATGGGGCTTTCTGATCGCTCATTGGCTCCGTAGGTCTAGCCCTAAGCTATGATTGGACGACAGTGCAGATTTCCTTACATGTCATCTTTGGTGTCTCTATGGATCCCATTATTGCAAGGCGTGTACAGGTGAAGATCAGCGTCTACCTGACTTCTCAAGCACTTAGAATTTAGTTGATGTTGAAATTATTATAATTACTGTTCTTCTGAACTGGGGGGAAGCGGTGAGCGGTAGCCCTGGGGTAGTACATCGGCTTCCGACGCAAAAGGTCCGTGGTTTGAGCCCTAGCGATTTCGGTCCTTTCTGGTTAGGTCGGTCTCAGTTTAATGTGACCAGCTGAGACAGGAGTCATGATATCCCCGCCCTGTCTGGTGTGTGACAGCACATAAAATTCTAAGACGTCAGTCTTGGGGCCCGTCCACAAGCGGACACTCAACTACAACTACTACAGCCTCCCTTATGTTTTTGGGAAGGTTTTTCCATACTATGGGACGGACTTGTTGCTTTATAATTTCTATTTGGTTCAACAAGGATCGTTTTATCAGCTGAAGATCTAAGTTGCCTAGCAGGTACATACCTCTTTAGAAAGAGATATTATTATGTAGGTGCCATATGGTTGAGGCATTTATAGAAAAGTATGTGCAACTTGTTCAGTGTCCTTTTTTAACAGGCAGCCAATTTGTTCACGTTTTTTCATTCTCATAATAATCCTTGCTGCGCTATTTTGAACCATTTGCAAGCGATTAATAGTTTCGTTGGGGAGAGGTGCCAGTAAAACGTTACAGTAATCAAGTTTGGACAATATCAAAGATGTAACAAGGGTCTTGATAGCATTTTCATCCAAACAGGTTCGTATGCTCGATAATTCCTAATTTGAAAATATAACTTTTTACAAAGGTCAGTAACATAATGACATTGATATATTCTGATAAAAAAGAACAACTTGATTGTTTACTCTCTTGTTGCTATTTATCATATGGCGATTGGTGTTGATAGTTGTTCGAGGCACATTCCCAACTTCATATCCAATCAGTATAATTTCAATTTTGTATTCGTTAAGTTTTAGTCTATTGATAGTCATCCAAAGTTTTACAGTATAAACACAGTCAAATGTTGTAATGACTAAAGACTGTAATTCTTCAATTTTTCATGTTTCATATAATACTGAGTATCATCGGCATAGAGATGGAATCTTAGAAAGTGTTCTCCTATTAGGTTGAGTGTACCGGGTAAAAAGTACTGGTCCAAGGACAGAGCTTTGTGGGACACCGAATTGAATTGGAATATAGTAAGAGTTAGATCTACCAACCTTAACTGACTAATATCTATTGTATAAATAAGAGTCAAACCACTTAAGTAATGTTCCCGATAGGCCATAGGTTTCTTATAAGCGCATGATCGATTGTGTCAAAAGCTGCAGACAGGTCAAGAAGTGTTAAAAGACACACCTTGTATTATCGAAGTTAAGAAAAATAAGATGTATAAAAAAAAAACGAAAATAATTATGCAATAAATGTGACTCTCATGTTTTTTCTTAATTCAGTCTAAAAATTTTCTCCTATTAAGATAATTATGCGTTTATAGTCGGCATGTGCTTCTAAGATTCATTAATAGCATTTAGACAGTGATAGTAACGTTTTCAGAATTTTCAGTTACACGAAGAAGGAAAATTGATGTGTTTTGGGAGAGGTAGTTACACAGACATGGAATCCTGTTAGAAAAGTATTATCTAAAGAGATTAAAAATGATAGGACAGAAAAGAAAAGGGGCAAGAAAATATAAAATTGAGATGGGGAGAAAGGACGCACGAGGATAGGACAAGAGCGTGAAAACACAAAAGTTAAAGAAGAAAAAAAGCTGTGATCATGACTAAGGTAAGGGAATCAATATAGAAATTATCCAAACAAAATACACCCCTCCCCTAAAAACTCATCAAGTAACCAAATACAACCGAGAACAATGACAAACTTCACAAAGATAAAAAAAAAAAACACTTAAGACCAGACGTTATTATAAAATTACCGGAACTAACAAAAGGGCCACATGTTTGAAGGGAATGTCTTTTTTCAAGTTCCTTATCTCATCACTAATTTTCAAATAAGAGAATAGGCTACTTCAATTATGACCATCGTCTAGCTGAGAGTTGACAGAATCATCTCATACATCAGTATAAATAACTTGCCTTGACTTTTTGCATAAATTTAAAAAAAATTTGAAGAGACAAAGTCTAAAGTTCAACATTATCTGCATTGCTCTGTACACAAAATGTAGAGTTAAAGACTCTATACCCTGTGGCCCCGTATTCCTTTCTTTATGAAAGGTTTCTTACTTTGCGTTCCACATATACACTTCTTCAGCCTTCCTCCGGCTTTTGATTTCGCTATGTCTCTCACTTTATTTGCCCCTCTTTCTCTATCTGTTTGTCTCTGTCTGTCTATTTCTATCTCTCTCTCTCTCTCTCTCCTCTCTCTCTCTCTCTCTCTCTCTCTCTCTCTCTCTCTCAATCTGTCTCAAACTCTCTCTCACTCTCTCTTTCTGCCTCTCTCTCTCTCTCTCTCTCTCTATCTCTCTTTCTCTCTCTCTGTCCCTCCCTGCCTATCTCTGTCTGTCTGGCTCACTCTTTTATGTTTATCTATCTATCTATCTATCTATCTATCTATCTATCTATCTATCTATCTATCTATCTATCTATCTATCTATCTATCTATCTATCTATCTATATCTATCTATCAGTGTGTTTGCGATATCATCATATCATATTATGGTGACTGACCATCTGGGGGATTGAGAACACTGCAAACACACCAGTAAAGTAATCGATCATGAAAACACGAAGAAAAGACGAAGTGTCAAATTCGTAATAAATAAAAAATTATTGTATTTAAAAAAAAAAAAACTTCTGAGGAAAATTTCAGGAAACGTAAAATACGTACCTAAACCTGAGAAAAACTAGATTCCTGTCCGCATACTGACAAAATCTCCTGAGCTGTGACAATCATGAATGATAGACACCCATTTCTTTATTTTTCATAGATATCCATGTTAAATGACGATCTTCTTGGTGCACGGGTAGAAAAAGTAAATGTGATGATATAAAGATTTAATAATATAGAAACGTAGAAGTGGTCCACTGTAGATGTGTGTTATAAAAAAACGATAAGGTACTTATGTGCCACACATCTATCAGGCACTACTTGTGATAAATAACTGACAACCATTCAGGGGTTAATTTTGAATCTTTCACTTCCTTCCAAATAATTGCGCTTCATTGTATAATCGTCTTGTAATAGCAATGTACTTGTTGTTGAACGTTTCTATCCAAACCAACAGGAAATCTAAAGTACCTGTAAATTTAAGTCCCTTGAGTGACGATAAAATACAAGTCTGGAATTAGCCATCAAATACTCATATCACACAGACTTAGAATACTTTCCTAACAGACTCATTCCTTATGACCTACATCACATTATTTTATCTATTGGCTGCATTATTTTTTAACATAACTATGAATGTTAATAGATCGGACCACAAAGCACTGTCGAGTACTTGAAGTAGGTATTTATTGATCTACCAGCCATAGTTCTATGGGAGTAAAGAGTTGCTCCATTTCTGAACTAAACAACTCTGATCGTTTTGTCTGTCTATGCTGTTGCGTGTCGAAGAGAAGAGAGCGAGACGGCCAGAACTTTTCCCTTCAGTCAAGTGCCCCTAGTCCTTACAACTGCACTTGTGGGGAGTTGCTTTACAACAAAAAATACCTACAGTTCCATAGAGCTTGCGGCAGCTAAAGATCCTCTGATTGAGTGGGAAGTAAGTTTAGTGATCCGTGGAATTGTTCAACAATGCCTGGACCTTGTCGTCACGCAGGCGATTTCCTGGCCGACAAACTGCCAGGCAACTTCGGTGACAAATCCGCCTGATCAGGCCCGGGAATGAGATTAACTCGCTCCTCTAATCTTTTTTTACGAAGTCCGATAGTTACCTTGCCCCGGGGTTTTCTTGACACGATTATCCAAGTGCTAAAGTACGAAATTCGATTTTATTTAAAATGATGCATGCAACTTGGCGTATGCTGCGCTTAGGTTGTTTCATACTGGTGTCACAATTATTTTATTTAGGACGGACAAGCCACTTTAAGACGCTAACTTTTTTTTTAAACATAGCTAAGCCGCTTAACTAAAAATCACCAATTCCTTCCGACAGACCAAATCATTGATATGGCTTCAACAAAACATAAATTTTACTGTTCCTTATTGTTTGGTTGATGTTCTTTGTTGTTGTTATTGTTGTTTAATTTTTTTTTTTATTTCTCTTTATCACAATGTTTGATTGTTTTTCTAACACGCCAATACAATCATGATGAGTGGATTGATATACGCTTGTGCCGACACCGCTTCAATTTCACTACAATTATTGTCAAATTTTTAATCTTTCATGATTTAAAAAGGTACCCCAAAACTATAACTCATTCAAGAATGGGCCTTGAAAAAAGCTCTCAAAAACTGAAGGCAGTATGATCACCGAAATAAACACGAATTGCATGAATAAGAGTGACAATGAGCTTCAGTCTATCTTATTTAATATCTTTGCAGAGTGGTGCGCACCTATTATTTCAAAACAAAATATGAAATTTTTTATCTTTTATGAACTCCCAAAAATGCCCTAATATAATGACTACAAAGATAATATGAAAGTTGACTTTGTTCGTCTTATAGGCTTGTATGTTGGCTCTAACTATGTGTGGTAAAAGTTATTAGAATTCAAGCACTTCCTGGTGTGCAGCAGTTATTGTACTTCATATAATTCGGTGAAAAATAAAAACTAAGAGAGGTTACACAGTAAACCAATTAGGGCCGTCATTTTTTGTGCATTGTGTCCCTTGCATTGTCACTGGGTCTAAACAACCATACAATTAGCAACACATACTCGTACATGTAGCTCCAAAGAAGGGTCCTTATTTTTCAAGTGTATTTATTGTCACGAGTACTAATCGTACATAACAAACATTTAAGTAATGATTTTATAAACTTTCGAAAGATAGCGAAACTCATTCTGAAGAGATGATTTTGTTCATATTGTTTCTTAAGTTAATGTTTAATATTAATATTAGGAATTTACTTTAGATCGAAGCCATACATATTTATTGGTTGGCATTAACCCTCCCTTAGACTGCTTTCAAGATAGCACGATTCAAGAATCTACATACTTATTGTAAGTACCGAACCTTATCGGTATCGACTGACTTCTTTTAGGCTTAAAACTTTGGTCTAAAACCGCCTCTTTCTCTCCTCCTCTCTCTTCTCTCTCTCTCTCTCTCTCTCTCTCTCTCTCTCTCTCTCTCTCTCTCTCTCTCTCTCTCTCTCTCTCTCTCTCTCTCTCTCTCTCTCTCTCTCTCTCTCTCTCTCTCTCTCTCTCTCTCTCTCTCTCTCTCTCTCTCTCTCTCTCTCTCTCTCTCTCTCTTTCTCTTTCTCTTTCTATCTCTCTGTTTCTATATCTTTTTCTTTCTCTCTAGACCCTTCTTTCACCTCTTTTTTGATCTAGTAACTTTGCTAATTAAATTTTGTTTTTGAAATGTCACAAATGTGATATATCTATTTCCTGATATTTGTCTTCCTAACTTGTGTTAATGTTTTTTTTTTGTTTTGTTTTTTTAATATTGATGTAAAATTTTCAAATAAAAGCCTTTAGGCTTTCAAACTGCTCTGGGTGTTTTCCCCAATAGCTCTTTCTAATCCCAAAAAAGGGCCAAACGAACAAGATATAATGCAGTGAAAGGCTAATGTCTTGTGTTACCTTTAATATCATTTGTTTTTCATCACAGTCTTTATGCATGGGGTTTGTGTAACACTAACAAGATCATTATAGCATTCAAAGAAGGAACGACATGGACAGACATATGCATAGCATAAGTAATTAAATGAGTTTGGACAGTATAGATGGATTAAACGTAGGTTAGTTCACCTTAGCACTTGTAGTGATAAAAATATTTTAGTTGCAGTTATAAAGGTAATTGTAATTACATAAACTTTATACACGATGTGAATAGCAATTGGTACAACTCATAAAAATACTTTAATAAAAAATAAAAAAAAAGGAATAAAACGCTGTGAAATGAATTGAAAAAACATGATTATTTGAACCAGCTCAAGGTTCTTTTGGGGTTAAAAAACCCAATCGTGTAGCTTCTACTTTTAGCATGGAAGTGTCACAGATGCTTTAATGGTATAGAAAATATACTACCGTTTGAAGAGAAAGACGGCATTAATTTCAGGATGATATGATACAGGTCTGTAGATTTTTAGAGATTGAAAAGATGACATGGTGCAAATCAAGGTTGCTATACATTCATGCTAGAGATTGCTAAAAATTGAGAACGTGAAGAACTTTTGCGCAGCAGCAACATACGTCAAGATTTAGATAATGCTCTTTAGTCTATATAATTTTGTGAATTAATGTGCTATTTAAGTACTCTGTCAAGCATACAACCGACAAATGAACTGTGCGCAGACTCTAATGCTTGGAATTGTTGAATGTTCTGTGTCACCTTCAGTATATTTTTCCACTGCCTTGATGCATAGTGTTTGTGAACTGGAGAAATAAGTTTTATATAGCAAATGTAAAGAACGCAATGGCATATAAAAAAAAAAAACCTCAGAGCATAAGTAAATAAAAAAGATCACATGTTATTGTAAAGAAATTAGGTTAACCATCCAGAGCACTTGCGTTTTGATCAAAATATTTTAAATGGTATTAAGAGTTAACAACTTTTTTACACCTAGAAGATAATAGTTTGTAATTCAGTCTTTTTTTTTTCAATATTGCATCCAGGGAAAAACAGCGTCTTTTAGATGAATAAGTTATATCTTTTCCTTTTTTTTACCTAAACCTCTTTGTCGATCTATGGGTTGTAAACTCATTTTGATCTCACGTTTTTTATAACGCAATCGATATTTTAAGAACCTTTGGGAAAATACAAATACACAATAATAGGCTATATCTGCACCTGACCACAATGAAATTTGATCGTGGGAAGGTAAAATTAGCTGTAACACTCGGTAAGGATACAGAAATAGACTGTATTTACTTACAGAAAACAGTACCCGTGCTTCGCCCTCACCCTAGGCAAGTAGGGTAATTAAGTGAGGCCCTCACCTGTCAGAAACCTACCACTGGCAGGGCCTCTTGCTGCGCCGTCACTGACAACCCTTCACATCCCCAGTGCATCTTTGTGTGCTTTGCTTCTGTTCGTACAGAGAGGGATGCTTGGTATCGTGATCAAGTTCTAGTCAAGAGGTAAGACGCTGAAAGGGGTGGAGGAAGTCAAACAGACTGCAGGGTAGCCAGGATTGAAACCGTCTTGGATAAGACATTAAGACATTATGTAGCACATTCCGAGCGTTTTAATCTTTATTTGAATAGGGTTGCTCCCATAAGCGCGCGACTCTTTATTCCATAAATAAACGTAAGCATGTGAAAGTATGTGTATATCGTTTAAATATCTCTCCTTTATATTAAATACATGAAAATAGAATGAAAAAAAAAAAACCACACATAGAAGATAGAGTTGAAATAGGGACAGGATAGGGAGAACAAAAGACAGGAGGTTTGCTATCCGACCAACAGAAAGATAGACAGATGATGTTATAGCTAGAAAGGCTGATAAATTAATAGACCCAGGCGGACACACAAATAGACAAGTCCAGACAAAAAAAATAGAAGAGGAAAGCAGGTAGAGAGAAAACAGATATCTATGTATCTGAAGTCTACAAGTTGCATATACCCTAACAGCGCTTTTTCTACATCTCAGTTGTTGTTGTTTTATTATCTTAAAATAAACTTGAATCTACATGTTTATATTCCCATCCATCCATCAAGCACTACTGATCATGCCGCTGTACACTCCCCAATCCTTCTCTGCTTTTAACGCCTCCGTCGCTTTACCTACGTTTCGTCATATTTTTGTACTTTGTCTTTCGTCTTTCTCTCTTTTTACACATTTTATGCATGCTATAATTTCAAATAAAAAGGGGTAATGTGACAAAGGAAAACGGACGTTTATAAAAAGTTACCTATGCAAATAGTATTTCTCCTTGAATACAATGTATAACCACCTTGATTAGTCTAATGTATTAACGTGCAGTAGTTTTTCTTATTCTAATCGTGTTCTATAAATTTGGCTTTTTTAATTACGTCAGTTTGAGAGAATTAAATTACGACAATAAAAAGCAACTAACGGAACAGTGTTAGTTGTTGTTTTTCCAATAAAAGTTTTGAACGTTGTGATATTGATCGTCAGTTTGGTTTTCATTTTATGTACAGTTATTAATACCTATTAGTTTTAATTTACGTTATTTTAAATCTCTTGATTCCTTGTGGAACATAAGGCCGCAACAAACAACTCCCCTCCACCGGACTCTGTTCTGTCCGGTACTCTTCAGCTCGGCCCATGTGGTACCAGGCTTTTTCTTCTGCCTCAGAGCTACGCCGTCAAGTCTGCTTCGGGCGTGAACTTGCATTGTGATGTTGGGTGCAGGCTTTCGAAGTGTGTGGCCTTTCCAGTGCCACTTAAGCTTAAAGATTTACGTTTTTTAATTCCTATTGTAAGACTCTAAAAAGGCAATCACACTGCCCCCCTTCACCCCTCCCTCATACACACACACTTTTCCCCTCCCACTGGCTATGTGCAATATCTTTTAACATTTTTTTCTTTTGTTTCACCTACGACGGCATTGCTGATGTCAATAATCTGTGCGTTCCCTCCATCTGCCACCAAATGTCAATATCACAGACTCTGCCCTATGAGCTGCGCTGCCCGTGCCGTGTGTAAATGTTTGCTTTTCAAACTTGAAGCGCTACTTCTATTGCAAATCCTAACATTCAACCTATCAGATAGTTCTTAGATCTTTATCTGTCTTTCAAATGTATCTTGCACATCCTACACATTGTCCTCTCATTCACCACTCCCTTGTCTAAGAAATTCACAATCATGGTCATACTCATTCGTATAATTATATGCCCCCGCCCTTCTATAATTATTGAAGTCACGTGATTTTTCCCTCTAACCTGCAAAGGCGTAGAGTTGGTCTTAATTTGTCTTACTCTGGTAAACATGGACATTTCTTTTGAATTAGAATTGCACAGCAGGTGAAAGTGGGAGGCAAATAATAAAAGGCCTAAGTTTAAGCTAGGAGTACTGTTTTTAGGAAAGAACGTAATGTAGGTGCAAAGTAGACCCTGGATTGCCTGTAGACGAATCATCCTCCGTAGGGTGGTCAGACATTCCTACTTCATCTGACTAGATAGATGCTGAGCAATTCGTGACACAGGCGACATAATCTGTGATGTAGAATCTTTGTCTCTTCTCTGGATATTAACTCTACTACCTATCCAAAACAGTGGTGAATTCGTAGTGAAATACATTTTGTTTGAAAGGATATCTATAACTATTTAAACCAACATTATCGATGGATGTTACAAATAATAACTGAAAAGGAATTAGTTTAACATAACACGCCCTTCATAGTTTTCAACGACAGATATCGCTTAATTGTTTTGTGTGTAAATCTGAAAATAAAAAGAAAACAAACAAATATGCAATTCTCCTAAAGATGTAGGCATGTAACCTAGAGAGATCAAACTTCTAATTAATTTTAAACTGTCAACAAACGCTTCCACCTCAACATGACAAAAACACAACCTGATCATACAGATTGTATCAAGTAAGTGGTGTTTTGTATTACCATGACTTACCTTTCTCCAGCAAAGGATATTGGACATTCTTATGTGTAAAGCTTTCTGAGGATTCACGAGAATGTGCTTCATTTTTTTAACTAATGCTACTTGTGCGACTTTCGAAAACCCATTGGTGTCGTATTTCAACTGATCCCTTTTCATTTGTTATTATAACTATCAGAGCCGTTGTTGTTGCTGTTGCTTTTGTTTTTGTTGTTGTTATCATTCTTTAACTACAATTTCTATTATTATTATTATTATTATTATTAGATTTTTCAATCATTTCAATAATTGTCTCTGGCTTTGTTTTTTTTATCAATATATTTTTTACAATTTGTTGGTATTATAAATAAGTGTTTGGTATGTTTTCTGTTTTCGTTAAATTTGAGAACTTCAGTCTAGTATATTTCTTTATTTCTCCAGTCTACAAGAATCATCCGACACAGAAAAAATGCTTGAACCTAAACTTTTGAGTGATGTAGAATGGGAAGAGCTAGAAGAAAAACAACCCACAAAACTCTCGGCCGCGGAGCGCGTTCTGAACAAAACCTCAGCGTCCAGAAACAGCCTGAAGACAAAAAAAGCCGCCCCAACCAAAGAAGGGGACACGCTGGAAAAGAAAGACAATGGCGGTAGTAGAGACTCCACAGGAAAGTTGGATCTGAGTAAAATGGATAAGATGAAGATAAAAGAGCTTGGCTTTCCAGTGCGACTTCTCTACGATGACTTCATCAGCAGGTATTTTATGACTCTATAATTATTTTTTAGAATGAATCAATTGTTTTTACCTAGACAACTTACAAAAACAACAAGGACAAGAACAACAACAGCAACAGCAACAACAACAACAACAACAACAACAAAACAAAAACAACAACAAGGCCAACACCACCACCAACAACAAAAACACCATCATCATAATCAACAACAACAACAGCAACAACAAAACAAAAACGATAACAACAAAACCAACAACAAAAACATCATCAACAACAACAACAACAACAACAACAACAACAACAACAACAAAACAGAAAATATCAAAGAATAAAATACAACATTTGACATTTTATGCCTTTTACTAAAATCTTTTATTGTCGTAGTAGAAAGATGAGCATTTATCGGGCTATCTGCTGTTGATGGCAAAAGTTTTGGTCTCAGATAAAGATACCTTTTTTGCTATTTTTACGAAATTTTAATGATACGTTGGCTTGAATAATGAAACTTCTAAATTTCAAGAACAGTTCTTTTTATCTTCCACCAGTGTGAAAGTGTGCACAAATGTATATTTTTTTTATTTTTTCTCAAACGTACACCACGAAAATGCTAAATTGATCAATTAAGATTATTAGAAAAAAAAGTCCAGTTTTTAAGATAATCAGCGAGACTAGTCAATATTACATATCATGGTATGTATATCACTAAATCTAATTTTATGTGATTACTATGTGGTTTGATGCACGCCCATTTTTCCGATATATGGATTGAAAATCTTTAGACCTTATTGTAGAAAACTGTTCATTTTGTTTGCACAAATCAATAGTTAGAGAAATTTGCCTTTACTTTGAACACTAAAATTAATAAGGAACACACCAAGTAATTATTTCCACCCAGACTCTTATCTGGTCTGTGTACCTCCAAGCATAGTCCAGAAATATGACCTGCATTTTGTAAAAACGGGTAGGGGGAGTACCTCATGATATTAAGTCCTTAAGAAGCCTATCCAAAAATATGGCATAAAATTCAAAACTCTTAGTATCGATTAGTCTTCTTGAGAGTCTTGTCTTAGTGAACATCGCGCAAAATATTTTAAATAGAACGCTTCACCTTTTTTCCGTACTGATAAGGAAATCATTCCTTTAATTATTATTATTTTCATTTTGTTTCAGGTACAAAATCATTGTGTTTTCAGCTGCATCAGACATAGAGTCTACGGCGGAGCACTGTAGATTCATTGCCAAGAGAGCGGACCTGAAAGAGTATGAAATCACCGACAGCAAGGTACGGTTCTTTTTTTTTTTAATGTTAATTGACTTGCAAATAATTATTGAGCTCGATGGTATACTTTTTATATCAGTGGAAGGCATTTTTTTCTTATCATAGCTCTACTTAATATAGTCTTATAGATGGTCCAACATTAAGACTAGCTGTTTTTAACAAAATTTTGATAATTAAATTTAGTCTTCAGCCAGTTTCACTACCCTCTCTTACAACGCCCAGATTCTGCTGAGCTATGCGGATGTGGCCCGCCTGAACAAGCTCCGCCGGGACGAGGAGAAGAAGATTATCCTCGCGCAGGCCCAGGTCCGCGGCTACCTGGCCCGGTCACGCAGCGGGAAACTCCGGCCGCCCGAGCCTGCCCCCTGGGAGGACACGGCCCCCGAGTCGCGGAACTCCTCCGACTGGTCGTGGATGGGCGCTGACCAGTCCCCCTGCTCCACGCTTTCCACTAGAACCGGCGGCAGTGCGGTCGAGGTCAATTCTTACACGTCCACTCCAACACCCACGCCCAGGACGAAAGCTCTGGACGCTGAAAAGTACAATGCCGGAAAGGTTTTTGACGTAAACAACCGCAGCAGCAAAATCTTCAACGAGCACCTAAAAGACACGCTGCAGAAATTGGAGGCCAAACCGGATATTAAGGTATGATAGGTTATTTATTTGAATTCAGCTATTTTACTCTTTTATCGAGGGACATGGTTATTAGATCTTATATGAATAGGTAAGGGAAATGTAGAGGCGTGTCTTTGTCAGTTGTTCGAGGGTGGTTCATATACGTGTGAAATATAAATAGGCGAATACCAATCTACTACAGTGGCACTATTGGATTTATCAAGAACAAAGAGGTAGAGCTAGACCACGTGAGACGTGTTAGGGATAATGTTGAAAAGGACACGGCAAGATCAGGCTATGGGTGAGGTCAACTTGGAAAAACGTGCCCTAAGATAGATGTGGATGGTTCTCTCTGGCTTGTAGCCATTCATGGGAGCGTAATGATGGGGATGATGAAGAACCAAAAGTTTCTAAATCTAATATGGTTTGGCTTTATCTTCAAGGCAAGTGAATACAACATTAAAGTCTATGAGTTTCACGGTTGATTGGCCAGGCGTTGTGTTGCTGATACCATGATATTCTAAAAAAGTCCAATATCTACATCATTAGTGAGTGAGTTAGGCCACTTAGCTTGGACTGGTCCGAAAAATAAACAACCTTTAACTAGCCATATTTGTGGCTAAATATTCATTCCATTTGGTTTAAAAGATGGAAAACATAAATATAATGATCCCAATGCGACCTATAGTGAAAGCTGACTCATCATGACTTGTAAAAGAAGAATCCGTCGTGCGGGAGTTCCCGATCCAAGAGCAGTAGAGCACATCATTGCATCCCAGACATCTGAGCAAATAGAGTGCACCCGTGTGGCTGTGTCCTGGCACACCGCGTGACAACAGTGTTACTGTTACCTGGCCTGTTAGTTATTTTTTGCCAAATCTTAGCCCGATCGCCTACAGATGCTGTAAGCCTTTCAGCAAATTTGGACCAGTGCTGTTGGCAAACATTTATGAAACAAACATGGGATTGTCTTTTATGAGAGATGTCCTCGTTTTGATGGTAGAACCAGATCTCTGTTGACAGTCAAACAGAGTTACTCTTCCAGCCCTCCATTTTTTTTTTTTTTTGCAACCATCCTTGTCCTCTCAGTGTGTTTCTGTTGCTGTGTCTCTTAATGGTAGTAACTCACTGTAAGAACAATAAATGTCGTCCCAAATTAAAAGACTAACAAAATTATGTGTGAATAAGAACTACAGTCTGTCTCAAAATAGTTTTAGAATTATGTGGAAAAAATAGAACCATCAGCTGGGGAAGGAGTTCTGGTTAAAAAAATTAATGGACCATTATTATTTGTAGCTCTTCACCAATAGTCCATTGAGTGTAGACCTGTGAGTTTGTGGAGAATAATGGTACTAAGTAAGGTAGAAAGAGTATAACATGAACGTTGGACAAACAGAGGCAGACTTATGTTTTGATAAATTAAAACATACTAACATGTTAATGGGTACACATGTAATGACTTAATAAGTAGATACAAATTGGCTAAGATATAGTTAAAGAGAAAGATGAATAGATATAGATAGATGGAAAGATGGATAGATAGATAGATAGATAGATAGATAGATAGATAGATAGATAGATAGATAGATAGATAGATAGATAGATAGATAGATAGATAGATAGATAGATAGATAGATAGATAGATAGATAGATAGATAGATAGATAGATAGATAGATAGATAGATAGATAGATAGATAGATAGATAGATACAAATGGATAAGTAAATGGGATGGTTGCCAATATATTTGTTATGTTTAATTGTAAAGATAGAGAGTAGATAAAAAAATTAATACGTAATGGATAATAATACAGATAAAATAGTATTTCTAGGTTACTGGTTAATGTGCCGGTTTATGGTAGATACATAGGCAATAAATGTACAGAAGGTATTGCATAATTATAAAGTTTATGGCTGGGCGAGTGGATATATTTTAGAAATGTAGGTTATGGAAAATCTACAAATACATTTATAGTAAATACGTAGGTTATGTCTAAATGGGTACGTAGAATAAAGAAAAACAACAGACACATCATTGTTTCTACGATTTTTTTTTATAAGAATGTCATCAGATTAAATTAAAGAACAAGGAAGCAACGTGAACACTTCAGTCTCCAAGCAGCAAGCATTAAAGCTTAGGTCGCAAACGATTACGCAACTGAATCCGTCTTAACCCTTAGGTTATGGAAAATCTACAAATACATTTATAGTAAATACGTAGGTTATGTCTAAATGGGTACGTAGAATAAAGAAAAACAACAGACACATCATTGTTTCTACGATTTTTTTTTATAAGAATGTCATCAGATTAAATTAAAGAACAAGGAAGCAACGTGAACACTTCAGTCTCCAAGCAGCAAGCATTAAAGCTTAGGTCGCAAACGATTACGCAACTGAATCCTTCTTAACCCTCGGCCCCCTCACTGGTCCAGCGTCCCGCTGTGTGCTCACTAACAAGTCCGTGTTAGTCCTGATCAAACACAAGATGGACCCATCCTCAAGGGCGATGCGCTAAGGCCATGACACATTCAGGAAGGATCCGCTTCGCAAATCCAAGCAGTTTGATTTCATGTGTGCGCCATGATGGCTGGCGTGAGATGTGAACCACTCGTTCTGTTTCTTACGAAAGGAGAAAAGATGGGTACATCATGCAAATGATTTTTTTTTCAATTGGGAGAGGGGGGGGGGGGGGGAGAAGTTCTTTGTCAGGGAGATACTCTCTTCTAGACGCCTCTCAAAGTTTCCAACGAAGATCTTATACGGAGACAAGTTCACGTGTAGCCACACAGAGATATAGCGGAGTTTTCAGGACTTCTGCCTCGGTTGGTCACATTATAATAACATAGACCAATCCAGTGGAACGAAATCCGACAAATAAATTGGCCCAATCGTGAGATCGAACCGGGTACCTTCCGAATAGGAGTTCAACGCTCAGACATTTTAGTCACCTTCCCCTTTTCCTAGAAAAGATGTGGATAGGGATGACTTTAATCTAATAAAATTGTAGTTGGGAGGTAGGTGTGATGCAAATTAGGCAAACAGGGAGTATAGGAAGAAAACAGCTAAACAGAAAAAGCGCAATTCAGCATACAGGTCGGATATTTATTGGTCGGAAATGCGGAAAAGCGGACTAACTTGAAAAGCTTGAAGGAAATGAAAGAAAACAAATAATAAAGGCACCTAAGGTGAGTCTACAGAAGAGTGGGAGAAAAAAAAGCCAGCTTAATCTCTCGACGTATTGTTTATCTATAATTTTGGATTAGAAGCCGATGTTAAGAATATCAATCATATATCTGTCGTCTAATCCTCTCGTTCATCACCACCTATTCAGACTAAGGGTAGCTTCGATGAATTATTATCTTTGTCATAAGGGTGTCAAATAAGGTGAAACAAAGGTATTTTCTTAATGATATCTCAATTGATTTGGACAAGCAGGGGAGACTACTTCACAGAACAAATATGCAGGAGTGTTTGTTTTTTCAACTTTAATGATTTTATTTTCTGTGACAATTCGTTTAAACCATTTAGTGGAACGATATTCACGTAGCTGTTTCCTTGTAGTTAATGAGGTAGATGTCAAACTATTTTAAGAGGGTTCTTTTGGCACCTGTCAAACGATGGTAGGTGAGGACGCTAGGTGTTAAGTCCCAATGTAAATATGAACATTTGAGTAGTGGGTTGAAGAAACTATGTCAGCTTAAAAGATTTTTGTAATTTTATCATAAGAATATGCAAGATAATCAGTATTTTTTTAAAATTCAAAACTGCAAGTATTAATTTTATGTAAAACCTTTCTCACTATCGTCGTCGCCATCATCATCATCATCATCATCATCATCATCATCATCATCATCATCATCATCATCATCATCATCATCATCATCATCATCATCATCATCATCATCATCATCATCATCATCATCGTCATCACCATCATCATCATAACTACAATCTTGAAAATTAGTATTGCGTAAAAATTCCCTTCACATTTACTCAGTCATCTTCATGAAAGCTTGCACCTGAATCTGTTCCTCTTGTTTTTTCTGGCTTACGCCATATGTTTCACTTTACCATAGGTCTTTTGAAATTCAAAAAGTGTTACACGCAGTTTTCGGGCCGTCTTTCTAGACCTTATTTAAACTATTCTGACAGTCCTCGATCTCAAGTGTACAGCAAAGTGTCTGAACTTTTTAATTGGCAGATTGTTACGCGTTCCCTTAGGTTGTGCGGGCGGAATCATCCAATCATTTTTTCTCTTAAATCAGCAACATAAGTGAAGGGCGCAAGCGAAATGCAAGCGATGGCACGAAAGAATTCGCGTATTAAATGTTCTTCTGTATAAAGATGGACAGACATGATATCGTTGAAATGTGTTTAAGTTTCCGTGTTTTATGACAGTAAACATAATGACTATTCCTTTAGTTTTTGGTCGGGGTTTTTTCTTTGTCCTTTTAAAATAATTTTCACATCGAGACATAGTCTGCTTTTCGTCTGTTTTATGATAAACCCTTCATGTGTATTTATTGCCAACTACAATTAAGAGCATTGAGATTTCCAATAAAAAATACAAAATCGTTTCTATATATTCCTTACATGAAATGAAAACATTATTTTCGCCTTTAATATAATGGTAATAATTATTTCAAGACGACACCATTGTGATTTGAAGTCAGCGCAAACTTTGCCAACATCTGAGGCAAGTCTTAGTCTGCAAATCTCTATTGGCAACCGATTGCTGTGTCAAAACAAGCGCTTTTTGTTGACCTGAGCTTGTCAATCGGTTCGCGCAATGAGAGGGATTGAAAAGGGGAAAAAAGGTGGGAGGGAGAGTAGCACAGAGAGAGATAGAGCAGAGAGAAAGTGAGAGAGACAGAGACAAAGACAGAGCGAGGGGGGAGAGATTGTACGAAAGATAGGAAATAGAGAGACAAGAGAGAGAGGCGGGGTGGTGAGTACGAAAGATAGAAGATAGAAAGAGTGAAAGAGAGAAGGAGAGAGAGAAAGGCAGAGCGTGAGAGAGAAAGGAGGGGGAAACGGACGTAGAACCTCAGAGCACTTGGGGTCATTTTACTCGTCTCGGCCGCTTGTGTCTTGGGAACGTTGCAATAATGGTCGACGCAGCATTATCTTTAGGACAGACCACGCGCGAGTTAGTGCTTTAGTGGGAGAGCAGTTTGGTTTTCCCTATATTTATCGAGTTAAATTTTCTCATGTGAAGTAGGCTTAACATATACAAAGAAGCATTACGGAGTCAACCTAGAACAATCTACTTCAGTAAAGAAATTTAAAATTAAAGAAACTACCTATTTAATAAAGACGCTTAATTGAAAGGATCTATGATAGAAAACAAAGATTACCCAAACATTTAGTGGAAAAATATTTAAAGATTAAAGTTAACAAATTTTGTGAACGATTAGACGTAAAGAACATAGTATTAAATTGTGTGAAAACTATTGAATTCTAAATCCCAAGGTACTCGATTCATCATAAGGTTCGTATTTATATTGCAGCCTTTGCCCTTATTGTGGAGTTATCTTGGTATAATCATTTGAGTCGCAATGTGCTAATGAAAGCCATAAGGTTTGAAACTGCTTCGTGAACAAATTAATGTATACTCACATTGTATATGAAAAAAAAGACTTTGTACACACTAAAACTAATTATTTTCATACTCTAACAGGCCTATTGGTAACGATTTCAGTTTTTGAAAAAATGTATTTTATGTCATCACTGAAATGCATCTTTTCTGTTAAGTTCCGGGTGGAAGATATTATAAAAGACATGTGAAATTTTACAATTACCTGGATATACCCCATGCAGCTATCTTACTATTATTATTATTGATGTTGTTGTTGTTGTTGTTCTTCTTCTTCTTCTTCTTCTTCTTCTTTTTCTTCTTCTTCTTCTTCTTATTATTATTATCATTATTATTATTATCATTATTATTATTATTATTATTATTATTATTATTATTATTATTATTATTATTATTATTATTATTATTATTATTATCAATATTATATTCTTATAATTTCTATTGTAGTTATAGCCGTTTTTACTGTTGCTGTTGTTGCTGAGGCTTGTTGTTGTTTTTTAATTAAATTATATATTGCTAACGAATAGTGCAAAATATATGAAGTTTGTTTTTAACATGAAAATATTTTAGATTTATCTTTGCAGACCTATCTAAGATACTCTTTAAAACAGCCTGTAGATGGCAAAAGACAATATGCAGTTTTGCAACAACAACTAAAAAACTAAGAACAATTATTATGAGACCGTGAATAGAAAAAAGGAAAAGAGAAACAGGATGATTTTATAGGCTGTAAACTATCGCTTAAGAAGGAATTTTAGACATTGAAAGAGCAAGATGTAGGCGTAGTTTGAAGATGGCTTTGTTTGATATCTACATACCTCATATGGTTAAACAAATTTCTCAAACGCAAAGACACCCAAAACTTCTTTTGAACTGGTGGACTGAGCAGACATGTCTTCAGTTAAAGTCAACTATTTATATTGCAAAGCCTGCATTCCAAAAGATGTTTGAATTGTTTAAATAAACTACATTATAACCATACGCATAAGGAGAGACTGAATCGCCACTTTTTGAATATTGTCAAATTACTAACCCCAGAACTAACAAACTAATTAAACAAGGCAACCAAAACCTTTTAGTTATTGATACTTTACATAAACTTTACATATAGCTTTTACATTGGATAACATGACAGCAATACACAATATTCAGTCTTTTAGAACGTTTTGCAGGGACAAAATTACACAACTAACATTAATTACGTGGTTTAACACACAAGTGACAGATTCCGCTTAGAAATAAAGTGTGCATAACATTCTATTTTTCAAAGCTGCATTCTTTATTCTCTCTCTCTCTTTCTCAGTATTATTCTCCGTCTATTTTCTTCGTCTTTTTTCCTTGCTCACCACCATGACCTCTTCTTCCTTGCCTTCTCTCCCCTGCCCCCCCCCCAAACCAATCCTTTTTTTCCCACTTGCCTCTCTTCCTTCCTTCCATCTTCTTTTTCTTCTCCTTCTTTAAAGACGTCATGGTGTTAAGAATAATATTTTCAATCAAAACACAAATTCAGCATAGAAAAATGTTGTTCTTGGTGCAGCCAACACAGCAGTTTCTGTATAATATATAATTTCTTACATGAACTTACGACTCTCAAACACTGAAATTCAAATCCTCTCAGCCTTGTTACGTACTCTCCGGTGTTATTTTTGTCTCACTAGCAACTAGCACTTCTCTCGCCCAAAAGCATCTTTCTCCTTCCTTGGGTGTGGATATTTCCCTTCAGATCAAATAAGACCATCTTAGGAGATGCGCAGTCCTCCTAGTCCCAGAAGCCTGAGCACTTGGATATGTCCTGGATAAAATGCACGCAGTCTGTTTGCTTAAACCTAGAGGGCTCCGGGACAATCTTATCGGTGTAGTCTCGAGCATTAATTCACATCAATTTGTCGCTATCGTCAGACAAAGTTTCTTAGATGCAGGTTTGATGATTGCATAATGTATTTTTAAGCTCGTAATAAATAATAGGATAAGAGCAACTTAAGTGCAGGTTTCCTGCAACGTTGATGCACAAATAGTATTCATGCCTCAATCCATTTGTACCCAATCAGTTGTAACTCTGCACTTTCTCGTCATAATTCCCTTATGAGATTCCACTTTCATTCAGCACAATCTTCATCTAAGATAAGTTATGTACTAAAAACAGATTGTATAGGGAATTTGATACATACAACTCTTGGGGCGACTACAAAACTTCAAAGTTTTCCCTTCGACGTCATTCTTATTTTTCTAAATTTCTGTTCAGATACATTCTTTCGACAAATTGTTGAATATCTTCACAATGTATGTGCAGTAGTGCTTAGTTGGGGTTATTATATCCGTGTCAACTGTATAGATGTATCTATCAACTGTATTTTAAACAGTTTTCCTGGAATACAAATGATTCGCATTGCCCATATATGGACAGAGTTTCATTTACATATTATCTGAAGGATATCCTTCAGTCGCTCTGTTTATCTGGAAATTTGATAGTAGTAGTAGTAGTAGTAGTAGTAGTAGTAGTAGTAGTAGTAGTAGTAGTAGTAGTAGTAGTAGTAGTAGTAGTAGTAGTAGTAGTAGTAGTAGTAGTAGTAGTAGTAGTAGTAGTAGTAGTAGTAATTAGTTTTTTAGTAGAGGTAGACCAGCAGTAGTAGTGTGTTGTAGGAAGTAGTAGTTGTAGTTGATGTAGTAAAAATATTCAAAATAGGTATAGTGCAGCTCTAAGAATACAAAACGATAGAAACACGTAAGGTGATGCTGTCTTTTTCTTTTTGGTATACTTGTTAGTTTAAGCTTCAATTGGGTATGTAATAGGAAACTAAGTCACACCTAAGTCATGAAGAGACTTAGTTGAAGTACCAGGTGTTAAGAGGTACATGATTGGATCTTTAGTTTCTCCGCCTTCGGCTCCTTAATGTTGAAGTATACCATCTTTAATCTGTTTGAATTCTTTGTCCTTGATCATCATATGTAAGAACAGAGCATTGCAACATTTAAGGAAAGTGAAATAGTTCTGCAATTTATGGAATGTGTTGAGCATGTGGGGCGTGAACTATTAAAAAATGTGAATCCAACCCACAACAAAGACAGACATGTCACTAATTACTGAAAGAATACTTGTAAATCTTAAATGTTTTACATTACTCATTTTGCCTGTCTTGTTTATAACAGACAAGAAAGCAGAACTCTATTAGCAAACAAAATACGCACTTTTGACATTTCCAATGTTTTTGTAGATTTTTCCCATCGCTGGTCACCCATGACAACATACAGTGCCAGCGTCTTTGAATTCTCGGATCAATTCACGCATAGCACTTATTGTTTAAAGCTAGCTGAATCTATATATCCGTCATGAAGAAGCACACACGCCTTTTTCCATTAGAAGCCAATAATTTGTATGTCTTCAGATACTTAACAAGTTCAATCCGTCTTTGCCCAACTTGGACAACGTGAAACGTAACCCTAGGAACAGCTTGGATAATGCGTCAGTAGTGGCCAACAGAGGAGGACACCAGATCAAGCAAACCCCCAGGTGAGTTGTAGCCAATCACAACCTAAGTAGCCAACAGTTCACCAAGAGATAACTGCTCTTAATTGAAGAAGGTCATTTCTAAACTTGGAAAAGATGATTAGAAAAAATTGTTCTACGACTTATTTCAGTAAACTATTGTGAAAACAGTAAAGTTGAAAATATTATGATGAGTACTTAAGAGTGTTTTTAATTTGGTGTTTCGCTTCAGATTATCTGTCTAAATCGGCACGTTTTATTCTCTGAGGAAGGTTCATTAAATTAAGCTCGCTTTTTTCAAATTATATGTTATAATTTACATGTTTATGCTGTATTCTCGAATTTTAATATAGTTTCTTTTAAACCCATTGTATTTTTTTTCTTGAGGTCTTCTGGCTTTCTCCTTTCCTTACCATTTTCTCTTTTTTAAACAACTATCTGCGTGTCATGTTTACAGATGTCTGTGTGTGTGTGTATGTCATCTTTTTTCTCCTATAAAGATCAAAGACTTCTGAACTTCTCTCTCTCTCTCTCTCTCTCTCTCTCTCTCTCTCTCTC
>RQTK01000086.1:151905-200839 GCA_003991915.1 Elysia chlorotica
TTCTTCTTCTTCTTCTTCTTCTTCTTCTTCTTCTTCTTCTTCTTCTTCTTCTTCTTCTTCTTCTTCTTCTTCTTCTTCTTCTTCTTCTTCTTCTTCTTCTTCTTCTTCTTCTTCTTCTTCTTTTTGGTCTACTGCGTTTCTAAGACACTTGCCTTGTTCAGAGACTTGCCTTGTTCAGAGACTTAACCAAAGATTACATTGTCCACCAGCAGGCCCAAGGAAGCGATGCGTGCCCCAGGCGAGACCGCTAGTAGTGATGACGAGTACCGGCAGAAGAGGCACCGGCGCGCCAAGCGTCCAGGCAACAACGCGCGCCGTCAGAGGCGGGACTCCCAGCGCTCAAACACCACGGCCTCAGAGAGCACGGCCACCACCAACCTGACCAACACGTCCAGCCCCAAGACGATGGAGGACAACAAGTAAGCCCATTGGATGAGTTAATTGATTCTTAACTAAAACGGGGGTTTCTACCTGCATGTCCGGCACAAAAATAATGGAGGGCAACAAGTAAGACATTTGAAGGCGCTAAGTTTGATTCTTTCTACCTACATATCAAGTCTAAGGTTAATTAATTAACGCGAAGATGGGCTCTCGGCCGCGTAAACTTTGTGTCTGATTTAACTAAAATAGGGATACTCTTTATACCTATATGTTTGTTTCTTTGTTGCTTGGCGTCCAAAGTCAGCATTGCACAGACTATATTGTGGAGGGCCCCAAGACTTAAGTCTGAAATGTTTACTTGCTTCCAGACAGAGATAGAGCAGGAATTCCGTGGCTTCTGTCTTAGCCGTTCACATTATACTGGCACTGACCAGTTGCGGAGAAAATTGTACAAATAGATTTGTTTAAACGAGCATGGGTTTCGAAACAGAGACATTCCTATTGTGAGACCTACGCTCTACCAGTTGCGCCAATTAGCCCCTTCTTTTACCTACATGTCCAGCCCAAAGCTAATGAGGACAATAAGTTAAGCGCTCGGATGTGTTACGTTTAATCCTGTTTTTACTTAAAATGGGGGCCTACTTTCTTTTCTACCCACGTTACTACCTACAAAGCTGTAGCCATTCACTTCAGGATATAGCCCTTCAAATTGCCATTCCATCTCTCTCTACCGGCGCCTCTCTTTGTAGGAAACGTCCTACGTGTCGCATAATGTTGTCTCATCATCTGGTTGATTTTCAGGCTCTTCTTTTTCTGCGGTGCTGTGGCTACAGCTTTTGTTTTTTTACTTTTTAACTGTTGTTGTTCCCTCTGTTTTCTAATTGTGTTGTCTGTAATAAGTATGATAATATATAGCTATTTTTATAGCTGATGTAGGCTGAACTATAAAGTACTGTAAATAACAATGGATACGATTTTATAGGAAATAGTTAATAAGGACAGCTAAAAGACACGGAAAAAAATATAAATTCAATACAAAAATTAAAAGTTAATATGATCCATCCCCTAAGCACTGCATTTTGTCACAAAGGAAAATGCATTATTGAGAGCGAAAAACACGTTGGCGTTACTGTTGTATTACGGATCAACGCTGTCTGTGAAATGAAAACTGTTGGAAACAAACACCAACGTTCAAAGTAATTAATGTCTGGTCCTTTTTCCCTCCCCTATCACAGCTTCATCAGTGGTTTGTCCAAATCAGGTTAGCGTTGTCGTTGAATTACAGGATTGTCTAAAGAAAACAAAACTGAAAGATAACAACTGTGTTCAAATGAAGTTATTGGCAATTCTATGTTCACCTCTCAAATCTGATCTATAGCCTTATAGGTGGGTTTTTTTCAAACTTTCAGACGTTTTGGGTCTAATGATGAGGAAATGTTGAAAAAAAAGAAACAGAAAAGGTAGTAATTGAAGAGGATTAATTGGCATGTCTTTTGTCTTTTCCCCGGATACTGAACTACAAGCATTATCAGTGGTCTGTTCCAAATCAGATGACACAGTTTGAAAGAGACAGTTTAAAACCGTTACGTCCCAAGATGAACTGGACTACTTGACCGCTGGCCATTCAGAGAATGCATGACATGGCATCCGAGGCGGCATTCTTGGACGCCTTGTGCCAACTTCTCCATTTGATTTGGGCGGTTTGTGCGAATAGATGGGATGGCTGTGAGGCCTAGGAGGGTGAGCGGTGCGTTTCAGGTATCCCATACACTTCAGGATCCTTGTTTCTGCTCTGGGAAATTATGTTTAAAAACACACTTCTGTTGAAAAAGACACATTAAAGGACAAAGAAGATTTGATTAGGATACAAAAGTTTATTTCTAGAAAAGGAACTTACTTTAGTCTAAAGTAAAGAGAAAAAGAAGCTTGTGGTGGATACAAGGTTGTTTAAAACGAAACGCCTAAACCGAAAATAGATTACGAACGTAAAAATAATGATTGAAAGAACACGTCAGCTAGGCTAAACGTATCAGGAGACAAGAGAAATAATCTAAATGAGATTAGAAACGCGGAAAAAAGTGCATTATTAATGCTTTAATAAGTGATAGCATTCGCGACAATAGAAGGGAAGAGTGTGTGTGTGTGTGACAGAGAGATAGAGAGAGAGAGAGAGAGAGAGAGATGGAGATGGATATACATATATAATTATATGTAATATCCATCAGGGAATTTTTCCGCAGAATCTTATGACAAAATGTAATATCTCAATAGGTAAAGTTCTTGTAAACTCATATCTCAGAATGTACAGAAACGCTTTCTTTTGACCTTGCAATGACTTGAAATGACTGTGCAAACATATGAAACTAGTCTTATGTCCCGACTTTAAAATCGGCAAATACACTTAGTTTGCTTGCCGGCACGGCCTTAAAGTGAAATGCCACGAGAACCTACGTTGCCGTTATATCAAATCGTTGTTCGAAATATTTCTGACTAATTTAATGCGAAATTTTAAACTTATTGAAAGAAGACATTTTCTTTTATTCAGTCTAAAACTAGCTGTTGCAGCACTCGTTAAGGATTGCGACATACGCTGGTGTTTGTCGTTTTAGAACCTTTTTATCTTGCTTCTTTAGAACATTGTCTAAAATTAATGATAAAAGTCAGTCAGCAGCCCTTCTAAAAATATAATATATCACATTAAAAAACGATTTTGATGGAGTTTTACCCTTTGTCATGATGCTTAGCATGACATAAATAGATTTCAGTACAAACATTGTGTTCTTTCTATTTTTTATTGGATACTAAGATTACCAATGTAAGGTTTCACAATTCGTTCCTTGGATGCTTTAGACTTTTAGTAAATGAAGACTAAAGCTTTATTAATTTCTTTAAATGGTAATTGAATTTTAGGCCATATGCGCACAATGAACATTTTGTAACGCCAAGGGTACAGATATAATATAACCAATAAAATCAATCGAAAACTTTCACACCGCCACAAGTGTTCATCAGTGTTCTACATTGCCAATTCGTCTCACATTATTTGCCAACAATAGCCGACATTTTCAGACAAAGCTGACATCCTGGACTATTTGACCAAAAGAGGGCCACAAGCAGGGTTAAAGGCTTTTTAATGTCAACAAAGTGTTGAAGTCAGGGCTGAATCATCGCCTGTGGCCCCATGATCCGCTCCGCTGGAAGGATTGCAATCCCTTTGGTGTTTGCGGCCATTGTTGTGTCTGTGCATCTTGCGGTCAGCCAGTACTTGAACCTCTCGCCTTGTCGTTAACTCGCATTAGTGTTATCTAAAGTTGGCCATGCATTGTTGTCACACACACACACACACACACACACACACACACACACACACTGACGGGATCAGATCTGCCAGCAGCTCAGGCTGTTGATTTAACACAAGATCACAGCAGAGATTGTGAACAGCCAGCGCCTGTCTAGGACTTAATGCAGCTTTTTTAAGACAACTTTTTGTGTTCTGAGTGATAGATTTGTTAGTAATTAACTTTACTGACAAGTAACATTGGTATCCATATGGCTTGTGATAACACTGTTAACACTGATATTATGATTGTGATCGACTTGGAATTCAGAATTGTGCAATTCTTCTTTAATGAATCACAATAATATTATTTTTATTAAGTACCATAATTATGTCAATAGGTGTAAGACTAAAATCGTTATTGTTTACATAATCTCGAACTTTTGAGTGATTTCCTAAAACATGTGCTGAAGCTTGATTTAGTTGTGGGACAGTTACCAAACACATTTAATTCTATTTTTACTGTGCTCTGTGGCGTATAATAGTCCTTAGTGGATTTGGGATAGATTAGAAGCAAGTTGGTTTAGCAAAGACAACTTTACCAGTTTTGATGAGGAATGCAAGGTATAGAGAAAAACAGTTAAGTATAGTATTAAAGAAACTCTTCTTTCTATGTGATGTGAGATTTAAAAAAATTAAATGATTAGACCAGTTTACTCATTTCTAAGATGTTAACTTTATGATAATAAAATGTGAATGCCTTCAGCAGATTGTAAAACCTCAACTGTTCTATATTATTATGCCCTAAAAAATACCACACAGCGGTACATAATATTGTTTCAAAATGAAGCGCTTCAGTAAAATACTCCCGAAATATGACTTATAAATCTAGGTGACACCTATTCCATTGTTCTTTTTCTAATCGTAAGTTTATATTTAAGTTCTTAGACAGGGTTGCATTCTATTTAAATTAACCTTAAAGTCTGCTTACAATGCTGAAATTGCAGCTTATCTTCTCTCCTCTTTCTATATTTATCTTTCTGCTACCAAGTGCTTTTCTTCTTTTCCAATCATTCGACCTGATAATAGTCTTATGAATGTGTCTATTTCCACTGTATCGAGCTTTTCTCCATAAGATTTACTTTATAAATTTACGCTGAAAAAAAGTAAATGCGTCCTCTTAATCATTTGAGCATACCAAACACATCAATCATAATATTTTTACTGAGCAGTTTCTTCACTACGACAATGAGACGCATACATTATATACTTTTACATACTGTAAAAATAGCATCCAAAGTTTCGATTTCTTTTCTGGAAAAACCTATTAGATTAATTTTACTTTAGCGCCAGGATAAGATGTTAAAACGAAATACAATTGACATTATTGAGCATGGCGCAAGAGCAATCGAGGACACAAAAACAAGGGTTGTTGCTGACATTTTTTTCTTAACCCAACATCAACATTGTGTTTCCTTCCCCAAGCCCCCTATTCTCATTTATAAAAAAAATATTTTCAACTGTTTAGCGTGTTAGATTGCAGTTTTCTGTTTGTTTTGTTTATGGTTATTGGGTTGCATTCATTTTTGCCAAAGACACGAGGAGGCAATCTTGTGTACCCAATTGAGTTGAGAGGATGAGAGGAAGACCCTTTCAGTTCTGTGCTTTACATGTTTTTGTCAATCTCTGGTAGATAATACTGCTTTCTATTCTAAAATAATCAACTTTTCACCAAACACTCATGAATGTTATTTCTTTATCATACTACTGCATCAATATTTTATTATTGCATGTACATAGTGAATGATTTTGCTTGAGCCTTGCATTTATTTTCGTTGGGAATCTTGATTTCTTGATTCCATGTAGTTGCATCTACCTTGCAAGAAATAAACCAATATTCCAAATAACGTTCAAACAACCTCTCTAACCTGACTATCATCTGTCTCGTCACCCCCCCCTTCCCCCAGTGCCGTGGCGTGGGACGTGTTCCGCTCCGTGTCCCGCAAGGAGGAGAGCCTGTACGAGACGACCACCAACTGGTTCGAGGTGGCCGCCAAGACGGTCAAGGTCGTCGCCTACATCCTGCTGTTTCTGGCCGTGCTCGTGTGTGCTGTGGCCAGCAAGGCCAGCCTGCTGCTCATGACACACGCCATAGGCAACGCCGACCTGGTACGTATTTGTAGTGTACAGGGGTATGGCATATGCAGCACTAGCTCCTGATACACGCCATAGGCAACGCCGACCTGGTACGTATTTGTAGTGTACAGGGGTATGGCATATGCAGCACTAGCTCCTGATACACGCCATAGGCAACGCCGACCTGGTACGTATTTGTAGTGTACAGTGGTATGGCATATGCAGCACTAGCTCCTGATACACGCCATAGGCAACGCCGACCTGGTACGCCACGTACATTATAAGATTCACATACATGCACTATGAGAATGGTTATGATCTTACCGTAGGAATCCAGACCATTGCTCATGACACACGCCATAGGCAACGCCGATCTGGTATGTATTTGTAGTGTACAGTGGTATGGCATATGCAGCACTAGATCCTGATACACGTCATTGGCAAAGCCGACCTGGTGTTTCATGTGTATAAATATATCTAAATCATCTTGTTATAACGGTTAGCCTGGTGTTGAATTTAACTGGTAATGACATTGTAATGACATTGTCAAATAGCGATAATGCCATTTTAGCTCCCTATCTCTTTCCCTCTTTCTGTTTCCCTCTCCTTCTCCCACCACTGTTTCCTTCCCCATCACCTTCACTTTAATTAGTGAAGGAGAGACTATTAAATAGGTGTAAATGTTCTTTAGTCAGACATCCTTAACTATGCAACTGAGAGAATATTTATTAATTAATTCACTCCAGTTGCTGTAATCTATACATGTAACACACTATTTTTTCTTGCGTTTGTTTTCTTTACCTTAAAGTCAAATCAGCCATCTTGCTCCAATCTATACCTAAAGCTAGAACCGACCGCTACAATAATTCATTTGTGCCATCAGGCTCACGGCAAATGAGGAGCTCAACATGAAACGAATGTGTTAATGCGAGCTTGTAACTGTGTGCGTGTGTGTGTGTATATGTATGTGAGCCATCACTCATATTATGTAATGTAAAATGTTTATTTTTATTATTATTACTGTGTGTAAAATACTTTTAACATGTCCAAATCGATTTTCCCAATGAGGGACAAATAAAATTATCTTATCTTATCTTATCTTACAGTAACACATATTATTTTTTTCGTTTGTTTTCTTTACCTTAAAGTCAAATCAGCCATCTTGCTCCCATTCAATATGGACTACCCTTTACTTTTCCAGGGGAAAGAAAACAGAGACCGTTGGGTGTTCCTACTGATCGCTGGCATCGTGTTTCCCTACTTCACCATCTTCCTGCAGAGTCTGGGCAGGGCCATGTTCAGTAACCTGGCCGGGCCGTCTATATGGAATGTGCTCTGGGTATGTTACTTTGTTCCTCATATTTTATTAGCGACCGGATAATAGTTTTCTCTGGGTATGTTACTTGGGACAACGTCTCACTTTTCAAGGGACGTCCAAAAGAAGAACTGTTTACTATTAAATTAAGTGAAACTTAAGAATTAATAATAACATTATTTATAGTCGTTCATCTGTAAACTTTAAAACGGCGAATGCAGTAATATGGCTTGTACACTTTTATTAGCGATTGGATCATAGTTTTCTAATTGTTAATTTGATTGGTTGCCATACTGAATCTTGCACAGATAATTTTTTAGCGTCGAAATTTTCTTGGATCATTAAGATATAATTGTTCAAAAACACAGAAGCGTGTAGAGCCTATTAATTTGTAAAGATCAACGGATAATACTTTCAAAGATTATGGATCAGGTGAAAAATAATGTAAACCGCATTACTAAAAATTTACTGGAAACGCACAATATCATTTTAGAGGGGAAAATTGTATGAAGTCTCAAAATCATGACTGTATTGTACATGCACAGTTACTATTCCGAGACAGAAGCCAAATTGATTTAATCTTTTATATGTCAAGTAATGTGTCCTGGCTGTGTTACATTTTAGTAGTTCAATTTGGTATGAATACCAACACTCAAATACCTCCAGGTTCTGCTGGTTGAAACGATACATTCCCTGGGACTGTGTCTCTTTCTGTTCCGTGTCCTGCCTTGCCTGGACACAGTTCGGTGCCTTCTGTTGATGAACGCTCTGTGTTCAGTGCCGGCTATTCTCAGGTAAGTTGGAGATTCAAACACATGAGTCGTTAACAAATAGATTTTTAAAGTATGATTGACGACACAAAGATTTACTAAAGAGCAAGAAGATTAATAACAGAACAAGGGGTAAGGAATTTGAAGCTATAAGGGATAAGAGTGAGCTAGTGAGAGAGTAGAAAATGTGCAAAGAGGATTATGTGGAGAGAGAGATGAATAAGAAATAGGTAAAACAAATGGGGGGGGGGCTAAAAATGGAGAGAGAGAGAGAGTGAGAGAGAGAGAGAGAGAGAGAGAGAGTGAAAGAAATAGAAGGAGAAATATATAGACACAGTTATAAACATGGAAACATTAAAAAGCGAATCAGTTCCAAGTTGTAACAACAGCTTACCTTAGAATGCCACAATACGAAAGTATTAACCCCGCTCCGCTAACTCCACAGACTATTCGCCACGAAGCGGTCCGAGGATCCCCGCCGCCGGACCACGACCATCCTGCTGGACATCCTAGCGCTCCTCATGCAGCTCTCAGCCTACGTCATCGTGCTGGCCTCCATGAAGTCAGAGTGTGTGAAGACGTCGTCAGGGGAACAGGAAGGTAAGTCAGCCGATAAATGTCTTCAGAGTTTGGAAACAAATATGGGTGAATGAAAAATAGGAAGATAACTCAGCCAGTGGTGAGTGTAAACCTCTTAGAGAAAGAAAGTCAAGAGGGAGAGAGGGGATGGGGATGGAGAGAGAAAGAGAAAGCGAAATAGGGAGAGAGAGAGCTAGAGAAAAGAAATTGGGGGGGGGGGTACAAACGGGCAGAGAGATAAACAGTCAAGTGAAAAGACACAGAAAAAATATGAGTTAACATGATGGGAATTTCTATAATCCAGGGATTTAGTCTCGTATGAAAAAGAATTATTGAGTTGTACCTCTTGGAAATTGGTAAAAAAAATAATCGTCGTCTCTGTTGTGACAGGTTTGTTCACACACGTATGGGACAAACAGAATTTTACTCAAAAGTCACTTGTTTCAGAATAAAAAAAATATTTGTAGCTTTCAAGAATCTTTGTGATTGGATTATGAAAATACTCGTTATGTGGCAACTTTTTTGTCTGTCTCCCATTTGGAAATGATATCTAATAGCTCAGATTGACATGAATTTTTATTTCGAATGATTATAATCGCGTCAAACATCCTCAGGGATCTTGGCAGAGGGCGAGGAGGATCGCTCGCCGCACACGACCTACTTTCTGTCCGACATGTCCTGGGAAATCCCGCTCTCACTGCTGCTTATATCGTTCAAGTGGTGGGAGAATTTCTGTGATAAGGTAAGAATAAGACTTACTTTAGAATCAAACGTCAATGCTTGGTACGCATTTTCGACGCGACTTTAGACATGATACATTATTTATTATATCCTAAAACCGCATGTATTATGCAAAGAGATTCAATTACAAGACAATATTATTTTAAACTGAATTAAATTAAAATGAAAACTATTTAGTAGAGTGCCGCTGATGTGTGGGTATCGCTTATTGCTGATTAATTTTACCATTAAATCGTGATTGGCTGGTTGTTTAGTTTCGTAACAAACATATGCTCTATTGCCAACAAATCCAAAAACTAACGTCTTAGAGTTTCACTGCCACTCTTAGACAGAGCGGGGATACCCTATTAAGTGAAACGTGGGTTATATCGCTGACAGTCCGAAAGACAAACATCTGACAATTTTACGTGCTTCCAAATAGAGATAGAGCGTAGAAAACCCAATCAGTTGAGAAAATAGCACCAATAAGTTAATTTCGTTCGGTTTACTATTGTCATTACCTTGCCTTTGTTTTAAATTCCCCGATAAGGACATCTCTGTGGGCTGCCTGCACATCCCTGTGAAAATGTACAAGGACTCGCTCCATCACTGCCGCGTCAAGTGCTACATCCTGGTCAGCCTGTGGAAGATCGGCGTCACGTTCGGCCTGGCCTTCATGCTTGTTCCCAACCTGGCCATGGTCCAAGATGCCTTTGGTGACCTGATGAATACCCCGAGCCACATCACTGTGTTCAATGGCACTCCAGCTTGGATTATGTCATCAGAGTCGAATACACCTATCCCGGTAAGAAACAAGGAAAATACCGATTTCAACGGGGGTTTTTTGTTGCTTGAAAGAATTTGGGACTCTTAAAGGTGAAAAGATATTTTTGACAAATGTCTCAATGCTTTGCTGTACATAAAATATAGTTATAAATTGCTAAACTTTTGAAAATTGTTTACGAGTGAACTTAATGTCGCTAAATGTGAAACAGAATAGACATTTGAGCCGCGCATATTTTTTTCTTCAATTTTTAACGTAATATTTTTTCCTTCAGATCAATTTTACGAAAGGACCCCTGGAGTTGTCAGGTTTGGATCAAAGTCAAGAGGCCTTAGAAAAACTACAAAAACAAATCGGTCTGCCAGAATCTCTTTTCATGGGGATCAGCTACCAGAACTGCACCACTCTCCCCAACTCCGCCATCTCCATAGACCCCAACATCGCAGCGGGTGGGAACTCTTCCTACACGCCCGTCAGCCCCGAGAGCCTGGCGACCAAGACCGTGTGCAGGACGACCTACGTGTACCGCTGGCTCCAGGTGGAGACCTACATCCCCCTCATCGTCCAGATTGTGAGCAGTGGGCTCTGCTACTTCTTCAGCCGCCTCGCCTGCAAGCTGTGCATGCAGAGGATCTCATTCTCCATCCCGCTGAGTCTGAGCACGCCGCTAGCTGTTGCCGCAGTCATTTCGGTAAGGATGCTTCAACAAAAACATCAGATGTAACATTGCTTTTTTGTCATATTTCACAGCAGCAGTCTAAACAACAACAGACTGTAAAGAAAGCCTAGTCATTTTAGAATTGATACTTTACAAGATTTTAGGTGCCTTTACTTTGAGTTTTAATTTTCCTTGGTGCCTTTATATGGTGCACTCTTTGAGGTATTTCCATTTTAACAATTTTATTGTGGGCATTCATTTTTTGATTTTTAAAACTTAGACTCTTTGTCACAAAGATAAACATATTTGTATCAATTTTCAAGGAAGTTCTAACATAACCACAATCAAATTCTTTAATAACCAATAATTCTATGACATACAAACTGATGTGTTAGAGCATCTTTCCATCTTTCCATGCTGATTTTTTACAGATCTATTATGTGGACAAGAGCAAGTTGGAGTTGATGCACGGCTTCCTGCAATGGACGCACACAGAGGGCAGCGACGCCTTCTTCACCGAATAGACCGTGGACCCTGAGCCGAAGCCCGACACCACCCGGAGGGTCGAGTGGATCACACGCTATATCTGGACACCCAAGGCCCCGCGCCTCGCCTTCACAGAGAGGTAGTTAGGCTTCAGTTGTTTTAGGCAGTAGTAGCAGAGAATTTGAAATACATGTAGTAGAGGTTTCGTGGGGAGGATTTTGCGCATGTAGATCATGATAATTAAGATGGGTGCGTAATAAAAACTATGTCTGAAGATTGATCAATCGTATTACATTCAATAAAGATATTGGGTAAGAACGCGTCACGCTAGCTCCTTTAATGGAAAGTCTCTCTAAATCTAGAGTCTCTGGCAGTAGTATCGAATGGCTACCTCCACGCTGAGCTGTTCGGTTCAAGGTGTTATCCTGTATGAACTGTATCAAATCCTTCCTTATAGGACAGTGAAAGATTATATGATCTGTTCTGTTAGGACTTATATTACATTAACAAAGTAACCAAAACCTCATAATTTGATATATATTATTTATAACAATAGACTTTTCAATACAGATATTTTCGACTTAGTTGATTTATTATTATTTCTGCTATTTTTCAGACTTTTCATCCACCCTCTTTACTGCGGAGGCGTCATAGAACAGTCATTGCTCCTAAACAGAAGGAGAAACGATAGAGAACGTGTACTAAGGGTAGGTTCTCCTTTATTGTTCCTTCTTGAATTATATAGATTCTCGTAAAAAGACGTAAAATAAACTAACTGTAAAAGATATCTAGAGCCGTAAATACAACATCACGGTAACTTACAACTCGTAATAAGATTGCGATAGAGAAGACTTACGACGAGTCTTAGTTTGAATTCTAAAGTATTGATAAATAGACAAACCAAATAGATAAACTTTCTCAAGATTGGTGTGGAACTTAGTCCTGCAGTCTTCATGGTTCCTGTTGACATAAGAGGCCTGACAATAACGAGGCCCATAGCTTAAAGGAAGACAATAGGAAAGAAAATCTGTACCTGTCCAATCCTTGCTCTGTCCTACACTTACGAAGCCAATCAGTGACCAGAAACCCCCATCATTAAGAGGCGTGAATATATCATCGGTTATCGTCGTATAAAATTCAAAGCCTTATTACTATCCCCCCCCCCCCCCCTGGCTGCTGCATCCCCAGGAGATGACCACGTCTGACGACATCAGCATCGACAGCTCGAGCACGGACATCGCGCTCCGGCGCCAGAGAGAGCAGGTCATCCCCAAGATCTACGTGTGCGCCACCATGTGGCACGAGACGGAACGCGAGATGACGCAGCTACTCATGTCCATTTTCAGGTCAGACTTCTTTGACTCACTAGCTTATTTTGACGCCAAGCAACAAACCCAAACTCAAACTTGACCCACTGATCTTAAAATAAGGTTCCTCCGCTGAGATGTCATCAGATGCCTCCGTCTGGTCTTTTGTAAATTTCTTCGGCAATCTGTCTACTCTTCTTCGTTCTGGGCGAGTGAGCAGTAGACGTTAATGATTAATTTCTTCATGTGTATAACTTATGTGCCAATATTCTGAAGCTCAAGTTGTGTTTTTCAGACTGGACATTGACCAGAGTGCCCGGAGGAACGCCCAAGATTATTTTAATGTCCAAGACCCAGACTATTACGAATTCGAAGGTAAATTGGAATTTATGATTTGTATGCTCTTTGGGGTGACGATTACATGTCAATGGGAGTCAATTGTCTTTGCTTGATAAGAAATGCAGCTCCTAGAATAATGTGAAAAATAGATAATAAGCATTGGCAAGATGTGGCGCAATTGCCTTTTGTATTAAAAAGTAGCACCAAGATTTAATAAGGAAACAAAGTTTAAAAATCTTTTCTCTTTCAACAATTCTGTAGGAGGGCCTAATTTTTTCACCTTACTTTGTTACGTATCTGTATTGTGAAAATTGACGTTTTGAAAGCAGTGCGTGTATTGTGACGCTGATATATATGACTTTACACTTATAGCGAACATATTCGTGGACGATGCGATGGATTTCAACGCTAATGGAGAATGGCTACCCAACATGTTTGTGCGCCAACTGATTGCATTGGTAGACGAAGCTGCCAGGTAAGGAAAAAAATACCCACTTTTTTAAATTCTTGGTAATATCATGAATTGGCCACATTAGACTGGTCCATTAAGGGTAACAAAAGATAAAACGTTTGCTTTGTTTATCGTTTGAGAAATGAAAGATATTTTACACTTACTATTTTCATAATTAATGAAACAAACGAAAACCCAATGTTCAGACACAGATAACATTATTAAAGATTTTTTCCTTAACGTTTATGTTAAAACACCAGTTTGGTTGAACCGGGGCCTTAAGGTAAGCTTATGGCCCGCCTTAAATTATGCGAATCTTAAAAGTCGTAAGCTATCGCGAATTTGTACTTACGACTCCAACTGCTTAAATTTCATAGCGATATTTACACTTTTGAGGTTCACGGTGTTCAAAAACCTTATGATTTACACTTCTTCATATTTTTTTTTTGAAATTCATATTTAAACCTGTCTCTCTGTCTACCCTTTACTCACTTTTTCTTCTCTCTCTTTTTCGTTTTCTTAAGCATCTTTCTCTCTCTCTCTCTCTCTCTCTCTCTCTCTCTCTCTCTCTCTCTCTCTCTCTCTCTCTCTCTCTCTCTCTCTCTCTCTCTCTCTCTCTCTCTCTCTCTCTCTCTCCCTCTCTCTCTCTCTTTTTCCTTTCTCTCCGGATCCCCCTCGCTCTCTCATGGTGGAAGTAAAGGTGTAAAAAAATCTTCCCTACACCTTCCACTTGTTGAAAAGTACCCAAGACATAGTTTCGACTTATGTATTAGAACAAAAACATATTCAAAGTCATCTATCAAGATGAAGGCAAACGCCGTTCTTCCTCTCAGAGTTGGCTGTGGCAATATTAGCTTTTGGGGAGGGTCAGGAGAAAAAGCTATAGACTTTGAATTGAAAAGTGTGAAAAACTATCAAGGCGAATACTTAATCGTTCCCTCAAATATTAACGCTTTTATAACCTACAAAGCACTACGTCTACACATTCAGCACAATTTCGCAACGTATACTTTTCTCCTTTTTCTTCCTTTCAAATTGTAATTGGGACAAAATAGTGTCACTGTTACGCATCTTTCAAGTTTTGTACAACAGAGAAGAAGCCCACATCATTATCATCTCTCTGTCTCTCTGTCTCTCTCTCTCTCTCTCTCTCTCTCTCTCTCTCTCTCTCTCTCTATCTATCTATCTATCTATCTATCTATCTATCTCTCTGTTTTAGGTCTCAATAAATAAATTTGAGCAATATCCCTCTGTTTTTCCTTTGAGTCATATAGTGGAAAAACATTTTGAATATTGATGTGTTTGGTTTTTCGTAATAACAAGAGACAAGCTTATTGTTTAGTTTGTTTAAATGCATAGAACAAGAGGACGCTAGAGATTACGATTCGATAATTTCCTATAATATGAAATTCATTTATTTAAATGTTACGAAGCATCATCACACTGACACACCTTTTTTCGCACCCGTTTGCATGAGCAAGGGTTGGGGCGAGCAAACATAGAGGTCCGAGATCTGTATTTGGTAACGCTGTAGGGTCACAGCTTCCTAACATAATCTGCCAAGCTAAGAATAGCTTGCACAGTGGGTCAGATCGGGTCACCGTTACTTTGTCAATTGCACAGTGGATAGATAGAAAGGCGAGAGAATAATGGCGGGTTTGCGTTTATAAAGTATATACACCCAATCTAAAGGGGGCTGAAATGGGAGTAATAAGACCATGGCGCGAAAACGTCCGTATGGATTCCGTATGGAGAAAAAATTTGAAAGATGTTATAAAGGAAGGAAAACGTAGAACAAATATTGATAAGAAGAACAAACGGTTGGTAGCTAAAGTAGGTCAGTGTTTGTTCTCATGCCTATAAATAGAGGGGAATAGACGCAAGAGGGAGGATGGGGAGAGTAATCGAGGTTAATAGGAAGAAAGACAGAAGAAAGGCAAAATGGAAGAAAATAATCAGTTTGAAAGAGAACAACCGTTACTGATAAAATCAAAACCGTTAAAGTATAAATAATTCAAGGGGATAATGTTATTTAATAACAGTAGCAATGACAAAATATTGCTCTAAGCAGCAATTCGATATTAATATGTTATCCGGCTAAAGGCAAATGTCCTATTTTCGTCTTTTAAATTGGCAACAAAATTACATAGGTGTAAGTACAAAGTCGTGGTAGCTTACAGCTCGTTGTAACAATAATGCGAATAAGAAGGTGTACGTTGCTACCGTGCCCTTGTACTTTCAGCCAATAATGTTAAGTTTTTAGGAAAACCACATAAATAATTGTTTTTGAAGTATTAATGTATTGATGATTTTCTAAATGTATGTTTTTCCTTTGAATAACAAAATTATTATTTTGTGTGTGGGTTTTTTTTCAACTCGAAAGTACTTTATAGTATTAGAGTGTTTGGGTGTCAAACGAAAAAAAATCTTCTATTCTGAGTTGGCGTGCTTCCTTTTTTTTTCTTTTGTTTGGTTTTGTTGTTCTTTTTTTGTTTGTTTGTTGTTGTTGTTGTTGTTGTTGTTGTTTTGCTTTATACCCCAAAATTGCCATGAACATGAACATTTCCACATAACCGGCAATATCACGATTTATGAAGTATTTGTCCTTTCTATAAAAAAAAATATGAACGATAAATTGATCAAAATAGATATATCACCTAACAGGCACAGAGCAAGCGGCCCTCTATTAAAAAAACATGCAAGGCACTATGGCACTGAAGTAGCACACAATCACACAACAACTGCATGGACACAAACATTTTTTTTTCTGTTTGCGCAAACTGGCCACATCCTTTGTGACAAACACCGGAGGTAGGGTCTTTACTTTTACCCCCACATCCTTCCCGCCGAACCCCCGCTCAGGGGTGCTGTAACCAAAATTGGCTCCTAAGTGACGAGTTTAGCGCAGGCTTTACCGGGCGTCATACAGATGCTCAGGTCAACCTCAAATTCCTCAGCAAGTTTGAAGAAGGTTTGGCGATCGTTTTAGGTGCTGTCGGCAGGGATTAATCCCTGCACACTGGGTCACATGGTCGCGTAACCGGCGAGTTGACAGCTTTGTTCAGCTTGTGACTGGTCATCTATCCGGGCCGCTTTGCTATGTGGTCACCCTACCATTCAGTCTCTGATCTAAAAATAGAGTTTATTTACTATGTTTTAATGTGTGCGAAAGCCTAATGTTTTTTTTTGTCGCATTGCCGGGGTTTTATGAGACGCGCCACACTAAAAATAAGAGAAGGGTTGTGGAAGCTTTTCCTTTAAAAGAAAAAAAGGCAAACCACTGTTTATACTGGTCAAATGTTTGCTTTTTTGTTACTATTTCATCACACACGTGTTTTAATTCAGTTTGGTCTTATTTTAAAAGACAAAACAGTTCATTCAAGCGCTTTCATCTTTTGATTTTTTTTTTTTTTTTTTTTTGGGAGGGGGTGTGTGTTTGTTTGTTTTTTTGTATATCTTTGTTGCTTTTTTTCTGGTGGTTTTCTTTTACTATTATAATTTCCATTCATCAGTTTTAAAAGTAGAATATTGCAAGACAAGTTGTGCAAAGCCAAACCGGAATCATGCTGCGATGCAATTCGGAGAAAGCATTGAATTGCGTTGTACGAAATCCGCCAATTTAGACAAACTTGGATGATTAATATCTATCAAGGAAGTGATGCCTAAGTTTCTATATTTGTAGTCTATATTTAATTGCTCGCTAAGCTTAAACCTCTCTGTATGTTTACTCATGTGATGGTGAGATCAGGGATGCGGTAGGCGCCTCATAGCCCGCTGTACAAACGGAGCGTGTTCCGCGCTGCCACCTCGCATGGGTTACAACGTGATGCGCATCCACGCCGCTCCATCCTTGAAGATCCTTGTCGTCATAAGGAGCAAGATTAAACAATTCCTAATAACACAGATACTTGGGCGTGGACGTAATTTTACCTTTTAGCGGGACAAAATTCATGAAAGTATAATTATACAGTACATTATACATAGTTATACAGTCGAAGCTGCCATGTGGACCACTTGTCCATGGCGACCGCCTGCAATGGCGACCACTTTTCATTGACTGCCTTGTTTTCCCTCTATTTTGTTACTGCCCACCGCAACCACCTGCTCAACCCGACCGCGGGCACCCTTTGATGCGACCAATACAGACAAAACTTGTCAAGTGCGACCATCAAAGAATACATTTTGCAGAAATTAGGGCGTACATAAAATTGAGAGGAGCAGTGGGGAGGGCGATATGCTTACTGGTACACAGTGGGTACTGTAGACACTGACCGTGCGTCTCTTGCGTCAAGGGAAAGTTGTGAGTGACCAACGTAAATAAGACTAAGAGAGGGGTAGGGGTCGGAGGAATGGTCAGGTCTCATGTTATAATCTGAGGACAGGGCCGCAAAGCACAGTTAGTGTCTTTCTTCAAGGGCTGTTGTTTGTAACTGAGTGTACGGAGGATAGAGATTACTATAGAAAGAATGTAGATTGTAAGTGAAAATACGATAAAAAGGAAATTATGATTAGGAACCAAGATGTCTAGAAAATGAAAGACAGTCAGAAAGAAAAACAGTAACTTCCAGCAGTATGCCTTTCGTGACACCGCAATGAGTTGTATTTGACTATGATGCATTTAGCTGCTCTATAGTAGCGACGCTTCATTGGCGCATTTATTGAAACCAACAAAAACTAAAGTGAAACAATAAAAATAACTAATGACTTGACTTGACTTGACTTTTCCGCGATGTAGACCTTTTGGTCTGTTCGCGGTTCCTATTTAAATACTGAGTTTAATTGCATGCGTGGCCGGCGTTTCTATGTGTACTAGTTTACATTTGGCATTCTGGTTCGTACATGCTTGGGCGGTTCTTCCACAATTTGTCCAGGCGACTTTTGAAAGCATTAACTGTTGGTGCTGTCACCACTTCTTCTGTGAGGTTGTTCCATTCATCTATTACTCTGTGTGAGAAGAAGTTTGCTCTGAGATCGAGTCTGTATCTATCTTTTCGTAACTTCAAAGAATGGCCTCGTAGTTCTCTACCGCTGGCTAAGTGTAGCTGGGGTTGGCCAACATCGTAGTAGCCATGTAGATACTTGAAGACCTCAATCATGTCACCTCTCAGTCTGCGATGTTCTAATGTAGGTAGCTTCAGTTTTCTCAATCTTTCGGGGTATGATTTGTCTTTGAGGTTGCTCAGTAGCCTGGTGGCTCTTCTCTGCACATCCTCTATGTAATCGAGTCTGTATTTATCTTTTCGTAACTTCAAAGAATGGCCTCGTAGTTCTCTACCGCTGGCTAAGTGTAGCTGGGGTTGGCCAACATCGTAGTAGCCATGTAGATACTTGAAGACCTCAATCATGTCACCTCTCAGTCTGCGATGTTCTAATGTAGGTAGCTTCAGTTTTCTCAATCTTTCGGGGTATGATTTGTCTTTGAGGTTGCTCAGTAGCCTGGTGGCTCTTCTCTGCACATCCTCTATGTCACTACATAGTGTTTTGTGGTAGGGCTGCCATACGCAGTGGCCATACTCCAAGATAGGTCTTACAAGGCTTTTGTAGAGCTGGATAAACATTTCCTCATTCAAGTAGTCGAAGGTTCTCCTTATGAGTCCTACTATCCTGTTTGCTTTAGCTGTTGTGTGGGCAATGTGAGGTCCGAACTTCAAGTTGTTGTCAATCCAAACTCCTAGATCCTAATTAAGTAATTATTTTTTTTTTTGCTAAAAACTAGTATAGTAATGAGCCGCTGAAATAAAATAATATAAGTCAAACAAACACAAATGCCAAGGCAGTTGGGTTGTAGCAATAGTTAGATGTCAGTAAAACAATAATAAAATCAAAATAGTTAGGTTTAGTGACATAATTCTAAGTTAGTATATCTCATCAAGGTTTACCGAATATACGGAGACGAAATCACCAGCTCATTTTAGAACCGCGGACATCTTTCTTTCTCTCCTCTCCTTCTCTCTCTCTCTCTCTCTCTCTCTCTCTCTCTCTTTCTCTCTCTCTCTCTCTCTCTCTCTTTCTCTCTCTCTCTCTTTCTCTCTTTGTCTCTCTCTCTTGTTCTCTCTCTCTCTCTCTCTCTCTCTCTCTCTCTCTCTCTCTCTCTCTCTTTCTCTCTCTGTCTCTCTCTCTCTCTCAGTCGAGATCATTAACTGTTTTGGCTTCTGGTGCTCCTGGCATTATGCTTCTATAATCTTCTTTTTTTACTGCTCTGTGGGCAGCATCATCCACGAGTCTGACCTGACGCTGCTCCCCCCAGTGAAGATCCCGACGCCGTATGGGGGCAGGCTGGTGTGGACGCTGCCTGGGGGGAACTTGCTCATCGCTCACATGAAGGACAAGAACAAGATCAGGCACAAGAAGAGATGGTCACAGGTAAACGCACGGGCTGGCCATGGCTTGACAGTCGATGATATTTACTTAAGAGATTTTAATAAAGCTAACAGTATTCACAGAACTGTCTTTTGGTGATCGTTTAAGTTTAAAGGAGCCCTCTTGAGTCAAGTAAAACTTTGACAATTTAAGACAATACAAACTTGTGTTAAAGAGTATAATTTTCTTGGAAGGTTTTTTTTTTGTTGGTTCGTATTCTTTCTAGTTACAGTTCCCTTTTTTTAAATGTGTCAGTGGTGTTTTTTTGTTTTTTGTTTTGTTTGTTGTTGTTTTTTGTGTTTTTTGTTTTTGTTTTTGTTTTTTGTTTTTTTTTTTGCTTACCTAGGCTTTATCCATTCTTTTATTTGAACGCCCTGAATATTGCTTATCATTTCTGTATTTAAGTAATTTTTTCAATACCCGACTAATACCTAACTTGTCTCTGTTGGACCAGGTGATGTACATGTACTACCTGCTGGGGTACCGTCTTCTGGGCCAGCAGGACGAAGCGTTCAACTCATCCACCCTGGAGCGGGACGAGAAGTGGAAGAACACGTCTAGTCACTTCGTCAAGGGCAACCTCTTTAAGTACATCCCCGAGAGAGTGCTTGTGCAGGTATGTTGTTGTTGGAGTTGATGTTGTTGTTGTTGTTGTTGTTGTTGTTGTTGTTACTGTTGTTGTTATTGTGGTTGTGGTTGTGGTGGTGGTATTGGTGGTCTTGTTGTATTTGTGATGGTGGTGTCGGTGTCGGTGATGTTGTTGTTGTTATTGTTGTTGTTGTTGTTGTTGTTGTTGTTGTTGTTGTTGTTGTTGTTGTTGTTGTTGCTGTTATTTAGCGTCCAATGTCAGCACTAAAAAGGCTTTATTGTGGGCGAGTCCCAAGATAAGCATCTAGCAATTTTACGTGCTGCAACACAGAGACATGTACGGGATACCATGACCACTGTCTCAGTCGGTCCTATTATACTTCGTGAAGGTATGATGTGCAGCCCAGTTTAAAGAGTCATAAATATTTTTTTCTTTAAATTTTATTCTATTCCCTTTTTGTACATACGTAAGTGTGCTAAATATGTGGGTCCATTTTTAGGAAACTAGTAAGAGCGTGAACAAATAAGAAAATTAATATACTATGAATATTTTTCTCACAAATGCACCCCATAAATGGAAGCATTGGATTAGATATTCCGCTGTGATGCCCTTATCGCTCCACCATTAAAAAGCGGCAATAGTTAATGGTTTGATTTGTATAACTCCATGGCGGTAATAGAGTTTGTCTATAGGCTTGTACAAAAAACGGCTATTTTAGGGCATGCACTGAATTGGACTATCTTGTGAGGTGATACTGAAGAAGGACGATCCTGCATTGTTTGGTGAAATTGGAGATGACAGCATAAATGGTTATATCTGAAAAGAATAGAAACTGTAGAAATTGTCAGCCTGGTTATAAATTAATGGAAATGTTTTGGTTACTCATCTAGTTTTAAAGATGTTATAGGCCAAACTTTTAATTGCGTTTTTCTACAAAACGTAAAACGTTCAGATGAAACCCTTCTTAATACCGACTCACGCTGTGTATCCCGCAGGCAGAGAACACGTTCATCCTAGCGCTGGACGGAGACGTGGACTTCAAGCCCAGGGCGGTACAGCTGCTCGTGGACCGCATGAGGAAGAACAAGAAGGTCGGGGCGGCGTGTGGGCGGATCCATCCCATAGGTTCAGGTGCGCAGAGCCTTCTACCTGTCTAGAGATCTACCTCAAGTCTAACACTGGCACTCTGTGAATCTAGTCGTAGTATAATAATATGTATATACAGGACCCCTACACAATCTGCTTAACAGAATGACTCTTGTTAAAGATGCGTTATTTTGCTTTATAATTTAAGAATTTTTTTTAAATAGTATGTATGTGTGTGTGTAGACAAGGAATAGGCAAACGAGACCAATTCATACCAATTCCACCAACAAAAAAGAACAAGATCATAGATACATTAGTGTTGGATTTACCTCATCAATTTGACTGTGAGTCATTTTTTTTGCATTTTGTTAGGCTCTTGCGCTCTCTATTTCTAATCATCCGTATAATTATCTCTGTTCTTTTATAACTTCATCTTCAAAGTTGATCATTCTCTTTATGTGTCTTTGTGTTTTGTCTTTCTATTTCTGTCTCTGTCTCTAATTGCATGCCTCTGACTCTCTCTCTCTCTCTTTCTCTCTGTCTCTGTCTCTGTCTCTCTCTTTCTATCTCTCTCTCACTCTTTCTCTCCCTCTTTCTCTTATCTTAAATTTGCCCGTATAAAAGTTTTAACCGTCACCCTTTCACCACCCACCTCTTCCTCCTTGCCCAGGTCCGATGGTGTGGTACCAGATCTTCGAGTACGCCATTGGCCACTGGCTGCAGAAGGCCGCTGAGCACATGCTGGGCTGTGTCCTGTGTAGCCCCGGCTGCTTCAGTCTGTTCCGGGGCTCAGCCCTCATGGACGACAACGTGATGCGGACCTACGCCACGCGCTCTTCGGAGGCCAGGCACTACTTGCAGTACGATCAGGGTGAGCATCCTGCACGCCAGTCGCACTATTCTCTATCAAATTAACATGGATGTCCAACCCTCTGAACCTAACAGTATTTTGTATACTTCTATTGTTATTCATCTTCATGTAATTGGCATAATATAAAATACACAAGTTGCTCATTTTTACACAATGTTCTGCAATTAATCTTACTGACGAGGCAGAAAACAAGAAACATACTGCTTATTGTTAATAGTTGGGTCAGTATTATATGACTAGCTGAGACAGTGTTCCTGGTATACCAGCTCTGTTTCTTTGTGACAGCGATATAGCTTAAATGCTTACGTATAACTTTAATAATCAAAACAACTCGAGGTCGACTACGCGTTTTTCTCTTCTGCTTGGTCGGTGTTAATATAATAATTATAATCGTCCAAGCCCCGGGTATTCTGTTCTGGCATCTCACCCGCTGTATAAGCAAATTACTGGCGTCGGACGTTAAAAAACTAACCTTTACCAATCACCTAACAACATCTATTACGAGAAACAGAAAATTAAACATACAACTCTCTTGCATTCCCACCAGGTGAGGACCGGTGGCTGTCCACGCTACTGCTCCAGCAGGGCTACAAGATGGAGTACTGCGCCGCCTCTGACGCCGGCACCCACTGCCCCGAGGCTTTCAGGGAGTTCTTCAACCAGCGACGCCGCTGGGTGCCCTCCACGCTCGCCAACATCATGGACCTCCTGCAGTCGTTCCGCAGCACAGCCAGGGCCAACGATAACATCTCCTACCTGTACATGGCGTACCAGGTTAGTTAGATGGTTGATTGGTTGAATAGTCTGTTTGTTGTTGCGCCAGTTTGAAAGTAAGTTTATTAGTGAGCTAGTCAGTTATTTAGTTAGTTTTTGTTGTTTTTTGTTTTTGTTTTTTTTTTGTAATACAAAATTATAGATGTGCGTGACGAGAAATAGGAAAGATAAATAGATAGATTGATAGATAGATAGATAGATAGATAGATAGATAGATAGATAGATAGATAGATAGATAGATAGAGAGATAGATAGATAGATAGAGAGTAGGCTATCTATATAGTCAGCGAGTTAGTGACTGACGTTGTTAGTCGGTTGATTATTCAGTTACCTAGTTATATGCATACAATGCACCATAATAAGCTATGTCAGCATGCCTTTCACGCCAAGTTGTGATGAGTCTTCCACTTCAGAAGTATTTTTTTTAATGTTATTCACTTTCTTGTGGGTAATGATGATAATCTTTATTTTTGTATTTGTTTTCCAGGGCCTCCTCATGCTGTCTACCGTTCTGGGCCCGGCTACCATTCTGTTGATGATGGCTGGCGCTGTGAACCCTGTCCTCAACATAAGCCTGTGGCAGTCCTACCTGCTTGTTGTCGGACCTGTCGCTGTTTTCCTCACCCTTTGCTTCATCACGGAGACCAACTTCCAGCTATTTGTGGCAGCAATTCTCAGTGCTATATACTCTCTACTCATGATGGCCGTCATAGTTGGCACCGTGGTACAGATAGCAGAGGATTCAGTCATAAGCCCCAACGCACTTTTCCTTTTCTTGATGATTGCCATTTTTCTGACGTCAGCTGCGTTCCACCCACAAGAATTCATGTGTTTGCTTCCAGGTGCTTTGTATTTCCTGGCCCTCCCCTCAGGTTACGTTATACTCATGATTTACTCCATGTGTAACCTGAACGTCGTGTCTTGGGGCACGCGAGAGACATCCTCGCTTGAAAAGAAGGCACAAGCACAACAGCGATTAGAGAACAGGAACAGCAACGGCTTTTATGCCTGGATCCAAAAGCAAGAGGAGGAGAACGTCTGCTGTGGAAAGTTCCTGCGGAGCTGGCGTCGGTTCTGTGGCTCTGGTGCCCAGGACATCAACACGGAGATACTGAGGCAGGTCATCGAAAAGCTGGACAAGGTGGAGGCAGGGATGAAGAGTGCCCAGACAGGGACTGCATCATCCTTCCAGCACAATAGGAAACGGTCTTCCTCGCGATCTAGGCATTCCAAGAAATCCAACAAGTCTAATATCAACGACATTGAAGAGGAAGTAGAGCAATGCGACGCTAGTTGCTCCAGTTCTGACTCGTTTTCTGATCCTGAAATGTTCATGGACGAAGAGAGAGATGAGTTGATTAACCCACGATGGCTGGACGATGAAGGAGTTAAGAACGGCGAGGTGCAGTATTTGCCCATGCGAGAGATCGAGTTTTGGCAGCGCTGCATCGCCAAGTATCTCCACCCGATCAACCCCGATAAAGCACAAGAGGCGAAGATTGCTTTTGATTTGAGATCTATGCGCAACAACATAGCGTTTGCTTTTTTCATGATGAATGCGTTCTGGATGGTGATTATCTTTATGTCTCAGCGTGTCAAGGACAGAATAAGTATCAAGATCCCTAAGTATGGAGGAGGCACTCTAGGCATTGAGCCTTTAGGTCTTATTTTCTTGTCAGTTTTTGCATTCATCCTATTTCTTCAATTTGGTGCTATGCTTCGACACAGATATGGAACTTTGCTCCATATCCTAGCCTCAACCGAACTCAGAGTCAGCAAGGGAAAATTCAACCAAAAGAAAGCTATTCGAGACATCGTGGAGTATGCTATGAAGATGCAGAAGCTTACCGGGTTTGACGAAGACGTGACGGATCAGGACTACGAGTACATGAGCTCCTCCGAAGGCAATTCCAACAACATGCAGACATCGGCCAATTTTCTCTCTTCGCGGGCTTCAGCTAGGTTGGGGGACAGGGCTACTCCTGCCCAGGCCAGCAACGACTCGCCTTATCCTCTCATGATGGAGAACAAAGGCTTCATCGAGTCCAACCCACAGCTGGTGGTGGACATGGACGGGGAGGCCGGAGGGAGCGGGTTAGCGGGCGGCGGTGCTGCCGGGCCGTCTTCCAGCGGGATGGACGCCTTGCCCGACGCTGACGGAGAAGGAGACGCTGGCAATGCGAGCGGCAAGAAAAAGGCGAAGCGTGTGGGCAGGAGCAAGTCAACGATCGTGGACCGCAACAACACACTGCGGAGACAGTTCGAGCGTCGCTACCGCAAGATGTTGAGAAATCATTCAGCAGAGACTGGGCAGGACCCCTCCCACGACCCGTTCCTGACGCGCTCTCTGCGGGAGACACGCCGAAACAAACGCGAGTCCATGGAGGATGTAGTCGCCAGATTCAATAACTTCGATAAATGACGGTGACAGATGGTAGTATTTAAACTAACTTTCCCTTACAGTGACAGTGTGAAGAAAGGATATTTTCCTTTATTGTGATTACCGACTTTTTGTCCTTTAATACGGATTAAAAACAGGTATGAATTTCAGATGAATGATATTTTAAGGAAGGCAAGTGGAACTGTTATTTGGCCGTTTTGTAAAGAGAAGTTGTTTATATAAATAATGAAGCAACGACGTGGATGATTTAACGATCATAAGATTGTGTTTGCATGTGAGCCAGTGTTTATGTGGATGCGGTTTGTATTGGCTTGAAAGAACTATGTGAGGTTTATGTTAAGTATGTTATAAATGATAATTAAAACATTGTTTTACATGCGGAATTGCACATGCTTGAATGCACGCATGGGTTCGTAAGTACAACGTCGAGATAACTTTAGACTTGTCTTAGCGTATTGTATTCCCCTCTGAAGACCAGTTGTAAGCTACCGCGACGGTGTGCTTACGACCAATGATGTGCATTTATTTTTATGAAGAATAACTCGGATAGTTTGATAAATCTAATTTTAAAAGATATGTAAGCCTTCCGTTCTATAATACAATAATGCTTCTATAAATATTATAGGCCTAATGCATTTACCGCATTTTCATTTTAATATAATTTTTGTTACTCTATCTTCTTTTTACAATCCTCACTGTAAACAATGGCCAGTAAAGCTCATTTTTCCTGCTAATTTGACAAAAGGTGTGGATCCTCAGTCGGGCTCTGCTCTTTGTTTATGTTAAGCATCTTCAGGTAGCTACCTTAAAGGCTTCACTTGTCATGTGAAACGTTTTACTATTTAAGAAAAGGTCCACAAAATACTTGATTTCTGTTCATTAAATGTTAGGAGGAAATTTTTTTTTCTTTTCTTTTATAATCCCAAAAACGTACTCATATAGTGCTGTACACATCTTTGTAATGGTTCGTTTGACATTGTTTCACATCCTAACATAATGAGGATTCAAAAAGGTGTGGACTTGCATGAAACATAAATGATGTATCAAATAGATCAATGCCAATGGTGTTTTTTTTACATGCAATTGAATATTGAAATTTTTTTCCACCTGAACGCCTGTATTCATTTTACTTTTTATTAGCAATACATTTAAATTTCTAAGCAAACCCATCTGATTAATGATGCCATTGTGTCTTAACTATATTGTGTTTTTTTAATTGCACTTAAATGAAACGAGATCAAGAGACAAAATAAGAGATGCAGATGTTACCTTCCAGTACGTTTGTATTTTATGATTGGATGTTGATTTATTTCATACTTGGAGCTAATCACTGCAATGACAATAATGTGTTCAGTAAGCGTTTTACATTTAATATGACTTTATAAAATTTTTTTGCACTTTTATTTATTGTTTCATACTGAAAAGTGCAGTTTAATTGGAGGGGCGGAAGGGGGGAGGGGGTAATGAATGTGGACGTTTTCATCAATATATGAAATCAATTGAGACTTATTTACTTTTTTATTCATATAGTAGGACTTTTTTTTTCTTTTTTCTTGGTAAACTGCACGTCATTTATAATGGCATTGGCTACCAATCTACATTCAAGGACAGTGAATTAAAAACTTGGTACTATCCCTAAAAGAATTGACTCAAATATTGTGTTCCTACTAATGCATGCCAAGTTTTTAGGATAGTTACTAATGATCAATAATTTATGGCATGGCCTTTTTTATCTCACTTGGTAAAGTGCATATAGTATGCTTTTTTAAATACTTTTCAAAGTACACCGACCGTAGCTGTGTGTGTGATCAGAACAAATCGTCACTGTGTGTGCTATTAAACCAATCGATAAACCGTCGCTATTTGGTTGCATGAATCGTGATAAAAAATAGATGATGCATTTTGTTCAATTCATGTATATGCTTGATATGCTGAATATTAGCCTACAGGATGTATAAAGCTTAGCAACTCTGGGCTATATTTTGAAATCAAACTATATTGCATTTTTTAACCTAAATGGCTTCAATACCTAGATATTTATTATAAATGAGATTGCATTTTTAGCTATAAAGTAGAAGGTTAAGTCTATCTTTCTGTGATTTTGTGATACTAGAACTTTAGAGTTAAACTCGTGACAAATCCTTGAAGTGATTTTTATCAATTTGGAACTTGGAGCAATGGAAGTATTAACTTAGTAAAATGAACGGATTTGTTTGATGCCGTGATGTTATGATGCCAACATTTCTTCCATGGATAATCAATTTGAGACCCTGAACTCTTTTTCAAAGAAATCGCGGTGGTTTCGAATCAAGTAGTCACTTTGAAACTCGTTAGACTTTCATGCCAAAGTCGAATTTCTTTTAGTTAGACGATTTCCACTTCATGAGCCTGCAAATTTGTTTTCATTAGTGTATGCACTTATTGGTATGGGAAAAGAATTAAAAAGAAGAAAAACATTAACAGTTATTGAAGCCTAAGTTGTGTTTTATTTTAGTCATTTTCAATATGCGTAGCGATCAATATTTCCAACATGCCTATGAATATTTATTTATGATGATTTTTTTTTATTGCTCGAAAGAATAGCTGATATTTATGTTCTCGGAGGCTGGTACTTGGAGATATTTCTTGGTTGTGGTGCTTAACTATTCGTGAAAATGTGTACTGATTATAACGCAAATGATGATGTTGATAAAAGAAAGATTAATTTTCAAATTGTGTGCCGTGATTTAACGTTTTCCTATTTACTGCATTCATTCAATTAATTTTTCGAACTATGTTCTCTAAAGTTTTATTAATACATCTGTCTTGTGGTTCTTTTTTTTAAGGTATGAAATTGGCATATGCTAAAAATTAGTGTTAAAAGAAACATATTCTTTATACTTAAGAATTGTACAGAACTTTAAGGGAATTTGAAAGACAACAATAACATCAACAATACTTCTGGTACGTACGCCTTTAGATAAAATTGACATGAGTTTGATTGTCAAGCGTAACCCATATCATTTTTTATGATAGTGGATCTTATTCCTCAAATAAAGGTAATGCATGCAACAAAAAATGTCTTCTAGCGCATCCTTTTACTTGTATTAGAAAGATCACTCTGTTCCCCTTTCTTCCATCGTATTCCTTTTCCTCCCTTTTTAGACCTCATACTCCTCATTATCATTTTCCTTCTTTTCCTCCCCTCCTCCTTTAATTTATATCATCATATCAACAACAACAACAATAACAGCAAACACAACAGCAAAAACAGCAAATACAACAACAACAGCAACAACAACAACAACAACAACAACAACAACAATAATAACAACAACAACAAAAACAATAATAATAATGATGATGATGATGATGATGTTGATGATGATGATGGTGATGGTGATGATGATGATGATGATGATGATGATGATGATGATGATCCCCAAGTGCCACTCAAAGGATACCTTTCAGCGCTTATCTTTTTAGGGTATGTGCTTACTGCTTCTTCACCACTGCCCAAGGTAGCTCTTTTATATTCGCTTGGTATCAGAAGGTCAGTTATCTTGATTTAGACTGATGATTCCTATCTTCTTCTTTTATTATTATTATTATTAATTTTTTTTATCATCTTGGTTGTTTTTTTTAATTTATTAAAAGGATAAGTTGAAAATGTAACAAAAATATTGAACCACACGATCTTTTTATTGTTGTACATAGAAATAAACAGGATATATACTAAGATATGTTATAAAAGTAATGGTAAACTAAATATAAAGTTATAAATAGTATTTGGTATTAACTTTGGAGTACATATTTCCACAAAACGGCTAACATTAATTGAGAAAGTTATATCAACTATGTTTTATGTGCTAAGGTTTTGATAAAGCGCGCACTTGATAGATATATAGTGGTTTTGGAACTTTAAAAACTGTTTTGTAAAAATAAAAAGTCATCTTAACGCCATATCCACCCACACACAAACACTCACACACACACGCACACGCACACACCCTTTCGAAACATGTATCACTTGCCATTATTTTCTTTAGAACAAATAACTTCAATACCTCATAACTCACTTCGCACTGGCTATCAGTTTATAATTTTCCAACGGTCAGTTAATTCTTTCATCATCGAACCTATTCAATGAAGACCCCTATGGTTGTACATTATTTTACATAATTTGAGGCAAATTGTATTCAATTACTTATTCTGGTCAAAATATAATTAATCTTAACAATGACATAATCTAGAAATGTGGTGTTTTGCTCTAACAGCTCGAGCGACCACCATTGTGTTATAATTTTATAGGCAATTTAATTGTTCTGAATGTCAATGTAAAAGTACAAAAAACCCACAAAAATTCAATATAATTTTTTTTTTAACTAACACTGCTGTTACAAATGACGAGGGCGTCTCTTTCAAATTTAGCCTGAAAAATGTTCAGCTAATCAACCATAGATAACTATCATTTTGGTAAATAGGATATGTGTAAATGAGCCGACAGTCTGGATTAAGATGTATATACTACGCATCTGAGGAATACGAGTCAAAAGTGTTGACCCAGTCTTGACGCCGTATGAAACAACGTGCACATTATCCTTTATTTTTTCTTGAACTCTTCAAATTTTCCGCTTCCTCGACAGTTTCCGGAAGTCTCCGCCGTGAAGCCTCCCCAAAGCGACCACCAACGACAGTTTGTAAACTGACTATGTAGGGGGAAATCACTCCGCCGATACGGCCGACGAAAGAACACACGCCCATGCCCGACTGTCTGGAAGGTGTGGGTAATAGTTCGGAGGTATAGAGCCACATAACATTAAAGGCCGCAGTGATACAAAACCTCCCCACATTTGAAAGGCTTATAACAAGCCAGTCTGATTCATACTTTAAAACGATAGGAAGAACAGTAGCTAGACAAGCTCCCCCACCAATTAAAACCAATGCAAAGTAGAACAGTCGGCGCCCAACCCATCGCAATACCACGCGAACCGTTAGGTGACTGACTAGCTCTAACAAAGAGATGATTAGAAAGTTTATGTAGATGTCACCGGGGATCATTGAGCCCATGTTCAGTGTGACCCCGTAGTACACCATGCTGTTGACTGCCCAGATATAGCTCAAGATGGCTAAACGAACACAAAGAATTGGTGATTTCAGCAGTAAAATCAGACTCTTCATCTTAGATTCAGATCCATTAGTTTCTGGGATCTTCTTTTCATCATCGTTCTTTTCTTCGAGGTTTTCATCGAGAAGAATCGTCTGTGGAAATTCTTTCTTGTTTACTCTAGCCATGTCCATCAATACGGCTTTTGCCTCCAAGTGACGTCCCTTGTTGATGAGCCACCTTGGAGACTCGGGGATCAACCAAAAATAGCTGACACCGATAATGACCAAGGAGGCAGATAAGACAAGCTGTAGGGTCTTCCAGTATCTGAAAAAATAGGCGAACAGCAGTAGTATCAACATTCCTAGCACCCAGCCCAGATTTGCACAAGTAGCAGCCAAGACGCGCCTCTGTGGGGTAACTATTTCAGTGACGAGGACGTAGATGGACATGTAGAAAGCTATGCCGGAGCCAGCAATTAAAAGTCTCAAGATTAAAAATGCCGAAACCGATGTGGCAAAAATAGAAACGAAGGCTAACGCCATGTGGAACCAGTAAAAGAAAAGAAACGATTTCTTCCTGCCAAAGTGATCAGAAACTGCACCACACAAGAGAGAACCCACCATTAGTCCTACCATACTCATCATATTAGCATGAGTAGTATAGATTTCCCTGCCGCACACCATGTTCAACTCTGAGATGATTGACGAGGAAAAGACATCAGTACTGTAGACCCAACGAGAACAGCTTTGGGTTTCACCCAAAGTCATATTTGTCGAATGAGCTGCTGATTGATTCACGCTCTCTTTATAACGTGAACACTGAGAGTAGCTGGCCTTGTCCGCGTCGAAAGGGATGGTGGCGTTTATCAAGCGGGCGTGAGCCTCGTTTTGGATGTTGAAAGTGTCGTTTGGCAATCCCGGCACAGCGCAACGAAACTCCTGCGCCCCCATGGTAAAGATAGTGTTGATTAAATGTAAAGCCAATGCTGCGCACGCAAGAGCCCCATAAAGCATAATCTTCTTTTGGTAGAGGCCCATCTCTCCAATATGGGATAGGAGTTCGTCATAGTTCTTCTCCTCGCCTTGTTTAGCCATGGTGCCTCTGGCGTTCAGAGATAACTGTTGAGTCGTAGAAAAACAAGATTTGGTCAAATAAATTTTTTCCGTAAATCATGTAATCAATATTATATCTTGTGCATGTTTTTTGGACGATTGAGATATGCAGTCGTAATAATTGTTTGAACCAAATAGTCTACCGAAATTTAGCATAACAATTGCTAAAGTAGAAAAAAGTAATACTTTTATTTAACCGCAGATAATAGTTTTTAATAAGATCTAAAGCTTCCGTATCCTATTCATGAGACTACAAACAACTCACAGGCAGCTTACTGGTGTCGGTCCTTTGTCTTTGGTTGTATTCAGATATGTTGGGACACAGCGCCTATTAAATGATCCACAACTGAAAATGTGTCCTCCTCGGCGTCTCTCTATCTTTAGTTCCTCTGGAGAGAGTAATAAAAAAGGAAAACAGGAACAATTAGTATCTATCAGCCATAGTTTTATGGAACTATAACGATGAAAGACTTAAATGATACAAACCTACAGGCAGGTGGCGATTAGGGGTTCATGGGACCGTATTTATGAGAGGGTGTAAAGTAAGTCTGCAAAACTGATTCAGCTTTTAGCTAGACTAAGCCTTTATTCAATGGATCATCCTGTACGTAGACTAGCTAGTCTAAAAAAAAAAGGATAGAAAGTCTGAAATGTAGACGCCATGTTGAAATTTTCGAGAACTAACTTTAGAATTAAATAAAATTAAAAAATTCAAAGGCAATTATTGACTTCCTAATACTTTTGAATTGCTGGGTAGATTTTCTCCTTTTACCTATATTTTTTAATGTAGATCTATATCATTAAATATTCAAAGAAGGTGGGGGAATGCACCATTAGATGTGCCATGTGCCATAATGGTAAATATGCCATTAGACACCTACATCTTAGTAATTAACAAGTAATTTTGAGGAAAGTTTAGTTATATTTTATTGAATGGCACTTGCGTACTTTCAAATGAATTGCCCTTGATTTTATGCTCCTTTGACAATATTACAGTCTTTAACTTTATTAGTAAGCATGTATGCGTGTGGTGTTATTACGTTTGTGAGGTGTTTATTTTGTCGGTGAGCCACTCTATTGCCGCCTTCTTTGTTAAGAATTACACTTATCTAAGTTAGCCGTCGTTTTGCCGGGATCGAGGCAGGAACAATTGTGAAGAGGGAGAAAGAGAGAGGGACTGATTGCTTTCCCTAGTCTGCAACATTCTATGCTATCCACATACTAAGTTAAGGGATTCGTATTTTCAAATGACCTGTATTGCAACACGTCATTGGGATTTTGTTTCTAGAACGCTACTGTAATGTTTGAAATTATGTTTGCCTTTAAGAGGCGTGTTTATAGTCTATGCCCCTTTGGAGTTGTTAGAAAGCTGTTTATTTTTCTTGCATCGATTCTATCCAGTAAGTTTCCGAGATGTATTTTTTTTATTCATCTATAATATTGTTATTATATTCGCAGCTATAACTGACTTGGTGTGAACATCATGGACTTACCATCCATCGTCTGGGGTACTATTGACCTGCGCTGTAGAGCGCCCAGTCCTCTTGCTGTCGCTGCTCATCGACCACGTGCTGTTTCAAGGCACCTGTTCGTTATCGTTGATGTTGTCAGCCTGCCTGACCTGCGTCTGTGGTCAGTCCGTCTACCCTGATCGATCTGCATTCGGTGGTTATCATTAATTGGTCTTGCCCTACCACCGTTGCCGGCTTTGTTACCGGACTCTTCCTTGAGATGGCCATCATCGTCGAGACATCATCTTTGGACTGTTGTCATTGGATAGTCTTGAGTCGGCGTCTAAATGACCGGCTGGGATAGGAGTCATGGTACATATAATCCCCTCCCTGTATCGTGTGTGGCAGCACATAGAATTGGCAGACGTCAGTCTTGGGGCCCGTCCAAAACATATCCTATATCGTGCTGATCTTGGACATTAAAACCAACTCAAACATCAAACTTGCCCGGAACTATGGAGTAAGTGATTTTATCTAGGACCCAAACTGTCGTAACTAAACAATCTGGCCTTTAATCTTAGTGTAGTATTTATAGGCATATTAATGGTATTTTAACTGGATTCATGTACTACGTATTTCCTATGTATATTATTATTACTTAACACCCTGTACTTTTGTATATTTGTCTATATTATGTAAATGCTTATTCCTATTATATGGAATTAATTGTAATGCGGACTGCCATCTCGTTAGTCGTTTGCTCTCTCCTAATTATTTGGGCGTAGGCTCATTTTTAGTTTAAAGGCGTAGGTTACGACCGACGTTTAGTCTTACACCTTCTCGTGAATACAGCTCCTGACCCTGGCATTAGGCACTCATTATCTCTCAGTGGCGACTAGGAAGTCTCTCAGCATTATTTTGATTATCTGGACCACATCATAAACATTAATTTAGGTTCTCAATCGTTCAGTCTCAACAAGCATAGAAAGCCTCTAGGATTGGTGGTCCATGTTTTCTGCCGAGTTTATTTTATGTAAATAGTTATCTTGACATGTCAAAAAATGAAGTTAAAAAAAAAAAAGCAAAACCACTCGAAAGAGTTGTCGAGGAAAAAAACGTATGCAGTAGGACCGTTGCGTTATCAACATCGAGAAACTCACTATCTAAAGAGAGAGAAAAGATAATCCTTCATAACCAACCCCGACTATACACATTATTCTTAAGACATTGTAATGTCAAACAGCCATATGCGTGGCCAGATAACTATGGGTGACAAGTGCCAGGTTTATGAATACAAATTTTTTTACAGATTAATTAGAACTTAATTGCCATGATCATAATCGTGTTCTACGGTTTAAATGAACGTTTGATGAATTTTAAAGACTCTAGGTAAAGGTGTGAAAACCTCTTTAAAGTAGTTAATACTAAAACTAAGTCTAGAAATCGTCTGTTCTTCGCATGGTCTGCCCAGATTAATGATGAAAATTTGGAAAGTTTGAGTCTGATTCCGATAACAATCATAGTTTTTTACTAACCATAAGCATAGACCTATAAAGATATGGAACATGTGATCTAAACCACAACCTATATAATAGCTGTACACATGGGCTGGACTATGAACGACTCTAGATTTGCAGTTTTCTCAAAAGGTTTCACAGAGACAAACGCTACTTTATGTTGTGTATCATCATAATTATGCATAACTAAAAAAGGTAGAAAAATAGGAAGCATGCCATAATTGTGTAGAGATAGTCAACATACCCAGCTTACCGAAACACATTCACTCTCTTTAATACAGGAATCGTGCAGGAATATAATAATAGATATAACAATTCTAATTTGTAGAGTAAAAAACTATGAGTAGTTCATAAAGAAAAGTAAATGAAGCTTAGCAACTAATTCATATTCAGTTTACAGAATAGGGATTCACTACCTTGTTGAAAGAAGACAGAAGGAAAAAATGTAACAGAATAAGAGAGAGAGAGAGAGAGAGAGAGAGAGAGAGAGAGAGAGAAAGCGAGAGAGAGAGAAAGAGATAGAGGGGGGTTGAGAGAGATGAAAACAGATCCACTGTCTCAGGTTGGAGTAGAAAAAAGATTTGTTGTGTATATAAATGAAAGAAGGCCCAAAATGGTGTCAAGATTAATCGTTACAATAAAAAAAAAAAAAACATGGATGCTTTGAATCACTTTACCGAGCCAAAAAATTACAGCACATCTGTGGTATGTATTTATACAAATTATAGATTAATTATATTATAATTATATTCTGGTAAAACTTTTAAATTAAGGGCCGTAAGTACAACAGTGGTGTAGCCTACCACTCGTCATAAGCCTTCTTATTCTCGTATTGTTACGGCGCGTCGTAAGCTACCACGACATCGTACTTACTACCCTAAGTATTCATTAAATGCACATTATTGTATATTGATACCACGGGGACGTACGTACAAACAACGTCATTTACATCTCGCCGTTAGCCTTCTTATTTTCATATCTTACGACGATTCGCAAGCTTACCACAACGTTTTACTTATGGCCTATTTCCGCTATGAAAGGCCGGGATATATTATATTCCAAAGCTGGATATGCAAAATCATTTAAGGTGTTACGGATTATAAGATAATGGGTGTAAATATGGCCGTTTGCATTTTATTCAAGAAAAGGCGAGCTTTGACTTTATTTTCAGCATTGCGTCCACACTGCTCATTACTTTTCTGTCTCTCTTTATCCTTCTTACTTTTACTCTTAAAGTGCTGAAACGCAAAATAGATAGCACAATTTAATTAACACATTTTTTCGAATGTTAGAATAATGACAGAAGCAAATCCAAATGTAACGATCACATGAAAGAGTAAATCTATTATTGCTACATTCCTCAAGGTAAAAATTAAACTAGAACAATCCAATCTTCAGTCGTAAATACACTTTTCGGAAAGTAAAAGTAAAAGCTACCTATTGCACAATGAGAAGATTAACATAATCTCTGAAAGTGGCCAGGGGTCTCGCGTCGTGGTCTGCCCCTCTAAACCATTACCTGCAACTTGAAGACACAAACACGGTCCGTAAAGTCTTTGCGTGTACAGCGATAGTTATACACTCAGAGCCTTTGTAAATACAACGTTGCAAAGCTTATAATTCATCGTAAGTCTTCTTATTCTTATAATTATCTTAAGACGAATAGTGCGCTTACCACAACGTTGAACGTATGACCCTAGATCTAGGCCCTACTGTCTTTGGTACAGCCGATTTGGCCCACAAGAGTCGTAGTTTAGGTCTGTCTGGAATGAGACATGGCTTTCAGGTCCTCTTGTCTCGAGTGTCAAACTGCTTGACACACAATGTTTCGCCATGCCGAAGTGATAATAGTACTAAATAGGGGTGAAGGGATTCAAATAAAATGTCTAAATATCCACTAGATTTCTTTTTTAGAATTGCGTGAATATATTTTGCATTCCTTTCCCATTACATTATGGATATAGCTGATTTAAGAAAATATTCCCAAAGTTCAAAGAAATGCATTGTAAAACGTTATCTACGGCGTTTTCATGTTTTTTCCCTAATGTTATACTCTTAGCTGATATATAGAAAACACGATATGCATGAGGGTACATAGTGAGAGAGGAAGAGAGAGAGAGGGAGAGAGAGATACAGAGATACAAACAAAGACAGAGACAGAGACGGTGAAGGGACATCGACAGAGACACTCAGAGATAGAGGAGAGACGGACACATAGATAGAGACGGGAGAGATAATGTCAAAAACATCTAGAGTGGGGAAGGAGGAATAGAGAGGTTAAGTGAGAGAGAAAAGGTGTTGTTTGTTTCTTTATTCCTCATATCGTTTAAGACTGTGCAGGAAACTATATCTATTTTTTCTAGCGTTCTGCTTGATCATTATTTGACTACCAAATAAAAACATTCCAGTTTGCTTGGACTTTTGTTTATCTACTTAATGATTTAAAACAAATTTGGTAACTATCTTTGAATAAAGTGTGTTACTTCAGGGTTGTGTGTTGTAGTTGTTGTTGTTGTTGTTGTTGTTGTTGTTGTTGTTGCTGCTGCTGCTGTTGTTGCTGTTGTATAAGTCTGTCTATTTTGGTCTGAATATTTTAAATTTGTCTTATAAAACTTTCAAAAGATTTCTAGTGCAAAAAAAAATGCAAAGCATCCCAATATTTAAGATTACAACACTGATGCCCCTTTGCTGGCAAGGAAAATGAGTGTTGGACCATACATGCCAATAATTAGAGGGAAAAGGCAATAAAACCAAAAATTGTGCTGGTGAGCAGTTTTTTAGCAACCACGGTGACTTATTGTAGGTAGGTAAGTAGGTAGGTAAGTAGGTAGATAGATAAATAGATAGAAAGATAGATAGATAGATAGATAGATAGATAGATAGATAGATAGATAGATAGATAGATAGATAGATAGATAGATAGATAGATAGATAGATAGATAGATAGATAGATAGATATAATAATAATAAAATTAATTACCTGTCGCGACTCTAGAGTTTCGAGCTGCTGCTCTCTTCAGGCGACTTGTTCTTTCTGTTTGACAACAGGAAACGTTTTCTGTGGGTGCAGTGAGAAAAAAATGTCCTTTCTTTGGTTTAGGGTTGGCCTCTTTCTGGGTATCTGGTACTTTTCCTCTAGACACAGATGGCACACTTTTTTGGCTGGCGTGTATGGCTTCACTTGAGATACAGAGATACAAACAAAGACAGAGACAGAAACGGTGAAGGGACATCGACAGAGACACTCAGCGATAGAGGAGAGACAGACACATAGATAGAGACGGGATAGATAATGTGAAAAACATCTAAAGTGGGGAAGGAGGAATAGAGAGATTAAGTGAGAGAGAAAGGGTGTTGTTTGTTTCTTTAGTCCTTATATCGTTGAAGACTGTACAGGAAACTATAGTGGTGTAGTTTGATTGACGATTTGTGGAGGTTGTGCCTTGTTTTAAATTCATTTTCAGTTAGCCCTATATATGTTTCTTTCTTGTTTGTTTTTGTTTCCGTAACTGTGGCTTTGTAAACAACACATTTTGCTAGGCAGTTTCCACTCAGGGGGCAGCTTGTTTTGTTTCTGCAGTTGCATCGTTTTGGTTTATCGTCTGTTTTTTTTTCTTAGTGTTAAACTCTTCTAGTAGTTTTTGTTGTGGTTCATAATTGTCTGTTTTATGTTGGGGAGGCAACTGTAGCTGAATTTTACTGTATTTCTGACAATAATTTTATGTAGTTTGTTGGATCTGGGGAAGTGTATGTCTGTAAAGTGTAAATTCCATTGGGACGTTGGTTGAGACGTTCAAGCTGAATGGTGGGTTGAACCAGATAGATAGATAGATAGATAGATATATATATAGATAGATAGATAGATAGATAGATAGATAGATAGATAGATAGATAGATAGATAGATAGATAGATAGATAGATAGATAGATAGATAGATAGATAGATAGATAGATAGATAGATAGATAGATAGATAGATAGATAGATAGATAGATAGATAGATAGGTAGAAAAGATAGTTAAATAGATATTTAGTTAGAGTTTCACATGTATAAATAACATGCTTTCAATGAAATAGAAAGAGGGTAGGTAATGAAATTAAGGTACCAATGAAATAACCAAATAACAAAATAGCCCAGAAGCAGGAACAATAAAAACTAGAATGACATAAACGGTAAGAACATGCAAGTGAAATGAAGGCCACCATAAGCATACGCGTCGTATTGTTTAGTTTAATGGTAAATGTGAGATCTTTATATATAGAATGTTGTAGTACCATTCCTGTTCTTCCGCGCTGGGTTTATACGAGACATATACTAAAAGTAATGCCCACCAGTTTGTAAAATGTCTAAGTTTGATATGTGTATGTATATATTAGTATAATCGAAGGGTTCTTCGCAAAAGGTTAGAAGACGGCTTAACATATAATCATCAAATTTTCACAGAAGCTACATCTTACTAAATACTAGGTTTACCTGGTCCTTTTTTATTGATTTATTTTTTTCATAAATGTATTATAATTGGTAGCATTATTTTTTTACAACAATTGGGGTCTTGAAAAAGATTTTAAAGATTTGGTGCGGACCCTGCTTATCGTTCTTTGGCTCAAACTTTATGAAGTTGAGCCCTTGCTTTCACTGTTCGATCAAACAACACCAACAGGGTCATTGTACTGAGGCTCAAGCGTAATATTCTCTTAAATGTGTCTGTGGATGTAACTTATGTTTTTACAAGGCTTTAACTATGTTCTGCTCCACAGTTAAAAGTTTCAAATAGAACGAAACATAATCTCTTGAATGTGTCTCAGGATGAACCTCTTTTGAACAAGGCGCTCACTGTGTTCTCTTTAAATGAACTACTCTATTGCCGATGGAAGAATGTATTCAACATCTAATTTTTCAATTGCTATACAGTGAAAACCGTTTTCAATCTTGCCCTCTGAAACATGTTTTTAAACACAAATTTCACCTATACCATATTACCTCCAAAACAAAACAAAACGCAAAATCGGGACTTTAAATTTTAAATAATATTCGGCTGACTAAAATCACAAGTTACCCTTTCTAAAAGAATTGGCTTACATACTATCCTATAGTTTTTAACCTGTTCGTATGAACGGGTACCCCATCTTGTTATAACTAAAACTGAACTATTGTACAACAAAACAGGAATAAAAGGCGTTCTAATTCAAAGGTTTGAGACAATTATTAATTTTGTTGTGAGGTAGATAATTTATGTTGAGAAAAACACACAAAATATAAATACAAATTTTAGAGGACAATCATCGAGATTAATTCATATTTTTTTAGCAAAGTAAAGGTTTTTATGAAATCCAGCAAAGCCTAGCGAAGCAAAAGACATCTGGTCACAAAAAAACTAATAGAGCGAAACAAAGAGAGAGAGAGAGAGAGAGAGAGAGAGAGAGAGAGAGAGGGAGAGGGAGAGAGAGGGGGAATACAGAGGGAATGAGAGAGACAATGCGGGCAGTAAATAGACAATTTTATTGTTGAAACTTTGAGACACAAAGTCGATTGTCAACTTTTAGTGATTAAACATGATTATTATCATTATATTATAATGTTTTATTAAAGTATTATATTGGTAGTAGTATTATTAATATCGATAATCATAAAAGACTAGAGTTTTTATTAAGCATATTTGAAAACGCTAAAGTGATAATTTCTGACTTACCGTATGTACTAGGAGCTCATCATACATGGCTATTATTTTAGAGAATACCCTCAAATCGTACCACTCAAAGACAGCAGGCTTGAAGACAACAGATTTTGCAGAGATTCCAGTCAATGTCCTCTGAAGTAGTTGTTGAACCTCTCGTCAAGAGCTAGACAAACTTTAAAGGTTGGACTTGAAAGTAAAAAATAGAGTAGCTCAAGATCGATAAGCGTGTTTAATTTTAGGTGGGTTTTTAAGTTTAGCTTAAATTGGGATCCTTGCATTTTGATTCAGCCCTCAAAAAAAAAAGGTAAGAAATATAAAAGAAGCGAAAATTGATATATCTCTATTCATAATATGTAGATCTGTCAAGTATTATTTGTAGTGTGGGAGAGTATTCAAGTTTTTATCTCCTCGTTAGTGCAGGGAAGGAGAGGTCAATACCCTTAATGTGGTAATGGTAGTGTCCGCTGTCACCATAAGCATTGGTCAAATCGAGAGGCGAATATTTGAATACCCCCTCTCCTTCCTCTGCCTCTCCACATGTCTCTACTTGTATGTCTTTCCGCATTTCTCCACCTGCCTGTCTTCCGTTCTCTCTCTCTCTCTCTCTCTCTCTCTCTCTCTCTCTCTCTCTCTCTCTCATACACAGACACACACACACACACTCTAAGGTTCTGCGTCTTCCTCTCTCTATATTTCCATATCCGCCACCTCTCTAAATGCACATATATTTTCTAACTCTTTCCCTTTCTCTTCTTACTCTTTTCTTTCTTCCACAAATCCTTTTTTTCATCGAAGTTATTTTTTTAACCCTCAATTTGTTTCTATATTAGAAATAATCTTAGGGCGTTTGTCGCTTATGTGATAATTGTGAGACTAATATACGGTAGAAAGAGTCTCAAGAATTAACTTTAAGGTTTTTTTTACTAAGCTAGCATTATCTCATAAGAATCCCACACTCGCTTTCTCTCAAGGGCTCTGTGGTGCCCTTCATTTGGAACAAAGGGCAATGTCCTGCCTATGGTCAACCTACGGTACTGGTTCTGTGGAGGTGCAGTCAAAATCAGTTGTTGGCAGAGGCACTCAACTAATATTGACTGAACTATCTCTCTATCACTTTCTCTCGCTCACTCACTCACTCTCTCTCTCTCTTTCTTTTCCCCCTCCTCTTTCTCTATCTCTTTCGTTCTCTACCTCTGTATGTCTCTCTCTCTCTGTATGTCTGTTTCTCTCTTTCTCTCTCTTTCTCTCTCTCTCTCTCTCTCTCTCTCTCTCTCTCTCTCTCTCTCTTTTCTATTCATTTTGTTATATTTCTTAAAAAGGAATAAACTGATACTGATGTTTTTTTTGGATAATCTTACGTTATTTAGTTTTTTCGAGGAATCCTTTTCTCTGCCTATAAGTGTAAAGAGTATCATTTGACGGGTAATGTGAATAAATGTTTTAAGCGTACTCTCTACTCGTTATTTTTTATGTTTTATGTGCTTTTTGTGGTGTTTTCGACCAAAAAATCAAGTAAACAGCATATCATTGAAAGTGTAAAAATTATAAAATGTTAGAAATCGATGCAATTCATATTACGATACTGAATTAAGATAAGATAGGATAAGATAAGAATGATTTTATTAATCCTTTTGGGGGAAATTGAATTTGACATGCCTATTTACATGAAAAACAACATGATGCATATCAAACAAAACAATATAATTGTATATAAATTTAATTTTTTTAAGACATTGAAAATGTATCACTTATTATATCTAAAAATCGCCAACAAATCAAACGCTATTTGTATATATGTAGAATGAGGGATTGCTAGTGCAAATAGATTTCAAATATGCAAATACAATTAACAAATATAAAACTTTAAAAAATGAGGAGAGTATTGCACTTGTTCTTAATTAAAATATTTTGAAAAATCCTTCTAACGGACAGCAATGACTGTATTTATCACACACACAAACGCACACACAAACACACACAAGTATGGTATTGTATGATTATATATATATATATATATATATTCTTATTTGTTGTTAGTTTTCACCAATATATTTTTACAATGTTTTTTTTTGTAATATACATGCGAGGGGATACCAAGTAAAAAAAGTTTAATAAGTCGCATCATAGAGAATTGTATCAATTGAATTATTTTAAAGCTATATCAATCAAAAAACAGTTCGGAGAGTTAACATTGTCATTGAAAAGGCACAAAATACTGATTGAGTATATCTAAGCCATCCCAAAGATATAATAGTAACCGATCACTACTATTGTCAATATGTAGCGATTTTGTTTTTAAGTCGGCGTCTTCAGTGAGGTGGCCTATTATTTAGAAGGCTGTGAAGATATGTAAAACAGGATTTATTAATGATCATCCGTCAAAACACGGTGGGAAATAAATAAAATATAGCCAAATAGGATTCATCCAAAGGACTTTTTATACGCTTAACGTAAAAAAATACTTTTTTAAAGAATCGATGTCGCCAGCAAGGCAAAGAGTGTTCAGTGTCACATGAATGTCATGGTGATTTTGAGTCTGAATCATTGGGGGCAATATCACACCAAAGTCAATAAAAATATTATTCCTAAAGGAGATCCTTCTTTAATGAAACTATTTCCCTTTTGGATGAGAATCAATAGTGATCTTATCTATATATATATATATATCCACCCTAAAATCCCAAATGTTACAGTAAAATTACAAATGAGCCAGAGAAGAGTCATAAAACTAATAACATCAACGCCTAATCAATTTAAAGATTAGTTTCATACATTCGCAGCCCTGTCATTCATTTACTGCTGTAGCCTACTGGCAAGCAAAATGGTGCATTGTTTGATTCGCGTTTGGATTACGTTTCGTTGGTGATGTGTAGAATCTATAGTTTAATCATGCCCACTCCTGATAAAAGCAGTTTGGGTCGAAAAACAAACAACGCGAAAAGAGTGTCTACAGCAAAACGAAAACGGCAAGAATCTATCGGCGATAAATCTAGATCTAGACCCAATGATAATGGCCCAGCCGCACCGCCTACACCGATATCAGATCAACGATTAGTGTTATTCTACAACATTATTTCCAAAATATAATAAACATAGGACCCCTTGATTAAAGATGTGTTCACTGTCAAACATTAACATTTAAAAGCGAAACAAAACGTTTTGTTGCTCCAATGGGGCCACAAAGTTGGATTTTTCCCCTCAGGTGTAAAAGACAGCTTGCCCCTCACTTGTTTATGTTAAAAATGTAAAAGACAGCTCTGCTATTCTATTATATCCTATTCACTAAACTGTGATTTGTTTCGAACGCCTCAAATTTTCCGCTTCCTCGACAGTTTCGGGAAGTCTCCGCCGTGCAGTCTCCGGGAGAAAGAGACACACGACCCCCGCTACCACTGCGGTGGAACCAAACACGAGAAGCGGAGAAGCCTCCCCAAAGCGACCACCAACGACAGTTTGTAAACTGACTATGTAGGGGGAAATCACTCCGCCGATACGGCCGACAAAAGAACACACGCCCATGCCCGACTGTCTGGAAGGTGTGGGTAACAGTTCAGAGGTATAGAGCCACATAACATTAAAGGCCGCAGTGATACAAAACCTCCCCACATTTGAAAGGCTTATAACAAGCCAGTCTGATTCATACTTTAAAACGATAGGAAGAACAGTAGCTAGACAAGCTCCGCCACCAATTAAAACCAATGCAGAGTAGAACGGTCGGCGCCCAACCCATCGCAATACCACACGAACCGTTAGGTGACTGACTAGCTCTAACAAAGAGATGATTAGAAAGTTTATGTAGATGTCACCGGGGATCATTGAGCCCATGTTCAGTGTGACCCCGTAGTACACCATGCTGTTGACTGCCCAGATAAAGCCCAAGATTGCTAAACGAACACAGAGAATTGGTGATTTTAGAAGCAACAGCAGGTTCCGAGTTGCAGATTCTGCGACGTCAGTTTCTAGAATTAGGTCGTGGCTGATTTTTTCCAGGTTCTCGTGGAGAAGTGTCAGTGGGAATTCTTTCTTGTTTACTCTAGCCATGTCTATCAAGATGGCTTGTGCCTCCGAGTTACGTCCCTTGTTGATCAGCCATCTTGGAGACTCGGGGATCAACCAAAAATAGCTGACACCGATAATGATCAAGGGGGCAGATAAGACCAGCTGTAGGGTCTTCCAGTATCTGAAAAAATAGGCGAACAGCAATAGCAGCAACATCCCTAGCACCCAACCCATGTTCGCACACGTAGAAGCCAAGACACGCTTTCGAGGCGAGACTAACTCGGTGATTAGGACAAAAATAGACGTGAAAAAAGATATACCAGTAGCTGCTATAAATAGCCTTAGCACCAAAAGTGTTGAAACCGATGTAGTCATTACCGATAAGAAGGATAAAAACATGTGAACCCAGTAATAGAAAAGGAACGATTTTTTTCTGCCAAATTGATCAGACGATGGTCCGGATAGAAGAGAGCCTAACATGATTCCTGCCATACTCATCATATTAGCATGAGATATGTACATTTTCCTCTGGCACACCAAGTTCAAATCTGAGATGATTGACGAGGAAAAGACATCAGTACTATAGACCCAACGAGAACAGCTTTGGGTTTCACCCAAAGTCATATTTGTCGAATGAGCTGTTGATTGATTCACGCTCTCTTTATAACGTGAACACTGAGAGTAGCTGGCCTTGTCCACGTCGAAAGGGATGGTGGCGTTTATCAAGCGGGCGTGAGCCTCGTTTTGGATGTTGAAAGTGTCGTTTGGCAATCCCGGCACAGCGCAGCGAAACTCCTGGGCCCCCATGGTGAAGATGATGTTGAGCAGCTGAGGTACCGGCGTCACACATACAAGGATCACTAAGACCAACATTTGCTTCTGGTAAAGTCCCATCTCTCCAATATGGGATAGGATTTCGTCATAGTTCTTGCAACTACCTTGCTTAGCCATGGCTACCTTAGTAAAGACATAAACAGTTAATTATTGACAAACATAATTATACATTAATGATTTAACTTATTAAGTTTGTAACAATTCTCTTTTTTTTACAGCTTACAAAAGTTTAACGTCTAGAGTTTTTAGTTCTTGGAAGCCGTCAGTGTTATGAAAATAAATATATAATTATTGTTTTTAATGTTCTGATTTAAAGTGGATTTAACTATGTAAGACTATAAAATGACTATGAAATGGAAGTGTTAAAATTGAATTTATATTTTGCCATTTTATTACCCCACGTGCAGCTGGTTATCGTGTCTCCTCTAGCTCTGTCTCTGACAGAACGGTGAATCTGTTTACAGACAGCGCTGGATTGGTGAACAACTGTACTTGGGTTCAATGTTAATGTCTCGTTGTGTTAGATTAACTGAAAATAGAGAAAGAAAAAAATGGAAAAATAAAATGAGATTGTGGTATATCAGGTTCATGGTCATTGAAACAAAAAAATGTTGGCCTCCTATATGCCACCCACCCAAGGCTGGAAAAAGATTGGCGAGTAATTACAGGGGTTAAATCTTCCTCTTTAAAACTTGTTTTCGATAATAGGACTTAAAAAGAAGTAAAAACACTGAGATTTAATTAAGATACATAGATGAAGGGGATCATGAGGGTTTGGGAAAATTTTCGAATAAGTGGACAATAGACATGTTTACCTTGATTGAGAACAATGCATTTTGTGATGCTTAACTGAGAATGGGGCAACTGAACTCTGCCTGCAAAGAGTCGTAACAAAAAGCACAATTTCAACACGCAGATAATACTCTTCTTCGATATGAGGATTGTTTCGTTAAGAATCTATTGTCGATGATTGTGTTACGGACATGCATCTAATAGGTCACTGGTGAGCGATGCAATTAAATACTTTGCCAAGTGTATTTTGATTTTCCATGTAGGGTGAAATGTCCATGATGCAAATATAAGCGTAATTAAGAGACTAAACTGACGAATCAGTCTCACCCTTGTTAAGTTAAGTAGCAGAAAGACCAAAAGTAATAGGAGGGTCAATGTATCAATTTGAAATAATCATAATTATTCAGTTTTGTTATCTCTTTCATCAGATTCAAATACAGAAGATTTTTTTTAGTCATATATATATATATGAGATATATCTCTCTCCCTCTCTCACTCTCTCTCTCTCTCTCTCTCTCTCTCTCTCTCTCTCTCTCTCTCTCTCTCTCTTTATCTCTATTTTTTTACCTCACTTTCTTTTTTTTCTTCCTATCTCTCTCTTCTCTCTCCCCCCTCCTTTCTCAAACAACCTTTCTCTTCATTTTTTTTCATTTCATACTATAAGGACACATGGCAGTTAGATCCTATACAGACAGGAAATGTTGCTATGCAATTGGTACGGATCTTCGAGGCAGGAGCAAAGAGGTTCTTATAATCATTGCTCTGTTCTTGGTGGTGGTTGCAAGATTTGCCCCGAGCAAAGCTTATAGACTCATCATGAAAGGCTGTTTACTTAATCAGGCAAGCCATGGAGTATTTTTTGCTGGCTTCCGAATTTGATGTTAATTATTGTTCCTGCCTTTTCAAGTATATTATTTGTTTGTTTTTTGTGTTTCACTTTTACCCTCTTTTTGAATGCTTCACCTCAGCAGCTGATTCCATGATCATGAAATTATACTTTCTTCCCATAGAAATACAGAAACCATTTGTATAGTTTGATCCCAACTGCCACAATAATACATTCTATAACATTCTATATAGTGCAGATCACAGGTTCATGCCAATTCCCTTTGTTATCGATTATAAATCCAAGATATTTGTAAGGTACAATTTTTTCTTGGTCCGTTTCAATCGTAAAAGGGCTTGGTTCGGTTTTATGTTATTTTTCTTGTTCTAAAATCTATCATTTTTTCAGTTGGAGGTAGTTATGTTCTCACAACTTTACACATTTCTGTACCATTTCCAAATTAATAATTATGATGACTGTGTCTGCGTTAAGAAGAAATCTTAAATGGCATAATATATTGGAAAATTTAATAATGTTCATTGTACTAGGGAGTTTAGCAAGGCATTATTAATAAATGCAATCACGCCATGCATAAGAATGTTCAAAATTGAAAGGGATTTGAAAGAAGTGAGTACATTTTTAAACATAAATTGAGATCGTTACTCCCTAATCATAAACCGGTAACCTATGTGTTCTCACTTCATTTATGTGTTAGAAAATATATCATTTTATCATTTTTTAGTGCACATCAGACTGAAAAAAACACACATAGTAATAATTGTAAAATTGATAAAAACGCTGATGACGCTGTTTTGACGGTAATGATTGTTTATGACAAAAGCGCTAACTACGAGCAAGAAGTAAAATCTTTTGTTGACTGGTGCGACACGAATCATCTAATTCTCAATGTTAGCAAGACTAAAGAAATGGTTATTGATTTTCGGAAAAAAGCTGAACAATATGATTACTTTATTATAAAAGATAAAAAGTAGAGAGAATATACACATTTAGATACCTCGGCGTAGTGATTGACAAAAAACTGATGCTATTTTAAAGAAAACGAAACCCCGATTATACTGCTTGAGGAAATTACGTTCTTTTACCATCTCACAAGATTTCCTTAATTGTTTTATTCATCTATGGTAAGCAGCACACTAACGTTTGATTTGGTTTGTCAGGGAGGCAAGATATTAAAACAAGAAAGGGAGAGATTTGACAAAATTTGGAAAAAATATTAAAACTGCAGGTGGGGTGGTAAGTAAAAAACAAGAAGACATCATGTCACTCTGTAATCGAAACATTGTAAATAAGATAAAATATATTATTCGAGACAGCACACCAAATCTGAATGCTTTATACGATGGTCTGCTGATTGAGCGCAGTGGTCGTTATAGAATACCAAAGACCTGGACAAACAGACATATGACATTTTTCCTGAATCTATCACACTATTTAATGAGAATCACAGAATGAGAAAGCTAACACAGTAGTTATTATTTCAGCAAACTATCGATCTATACCACGTTTTCTGGTTATTAGTATTATCATTGTGCAAACAGAATTTTTTTTATGACGTTTTACTTTTATACCTATAGGCTACACATTTTAAGCAGTATCTATTTTTACAAATGTATTTTTTTTATGTTTTAGAGCATGTTTTAGAGCATGTTTTAGAGCATGTCATCTTATAAACAACTGTCTAGTTTTGTTTTATAACACAATTGAAAGATGTGACATTGACCAGTAAATACAATTGAAAAAGTAAAGCTTACCTGCGTTGAATAGTGTTGTTTCTGTTTCAAAGTATGCTTCCTGTTCCAAGACCTTATAACCACCAAGCACACTGTAATAAAAAAAAGGTAGGAAATAAAATATGTACATACATCTACAAAATTTGAAATTATCTCTGAGTATAAGACCATCCAGCTTATAAATTGTCGAATAGATTAAACAATGGAACATGAATAATCATATCATTGGTGTATGTAATTTGTTTGCAAGCTGTTACAAGGCGAAATTTTAGAGCGCAAAAATGCAAGGCTTAGTGCGGTCAACATGGAATACACCACTAAATTAGTAAAGATAAAGTAGACTGACCATCAGTAAAATAATTATATGATTATAATATTGTAAATTAATGTTTGAAAGAGAGAGAGAGAGAGAGAGAGAGAGAGAGAGGGAGAGAAAGAGAGAGAGAGATAGATAGATAGATGTGTCGCATGGAATGGCCGTAAACTCAAGGTAGGACAATACAAATATATATATATAGATAGATAGATAGATAGATAGATAGATAGATAGATAGATAGATAGATAGATAGATAGATAGATAGATAGATAGATAGATAGATAGA
>RQTK01000086.1:201027-203527 GCA_003991915.1 Elysia chlorotica
CTCTCTCTCTCGCTCTCTCTCTCTCTCTCTCTCTCTCTCTCTCTCTCTCTCTCTCATACACAGACACACACACACACACTCTAAGGTTCTGCGTCTTCCTCTCTCTATATTTCCATATCCGCCACCTCTCTAAATGCACATATATTTTCTAACTCTTTCCCTTTCTCTTCTTACTCTTTTCTTTCTTCCACAAATCCTTTTTTTCATCGAAGTTATTTTTTTAACCCTCAATTTGTTTCTATATTAGAAATAATCTTAGGGCGTTTGTCGCTTATGTGATAATTGTGAGACTAATATACGGTAGAAAGAGTCTCAAGAATTAACTTTAAGGTTTTTTTTACTAAGCTAGCATTATCTCATAAGAATCCCACACTCGCTTTCTCTCAAGGGCTCTGTGGTGCCCTTCATTTGGAACAAAGGGCAATGTCCTGCCTATGGTCAACCTACGGTACTGGTTCTGTGGAGGTGCAGTCAAAATCAGTTGTTGGCAGAGGCACTCAACTAATATTGACTGAATTTATCTCTCTATCACTTCTCTCGCTCACTCACTCACTCTCTCTCTCTCTCTCTCTCTCTCTCTCTCTCTCTCCCTCCCCGTCTCTCCCTCCTCTCTATCACTCTTTATACTTTTTATTTCTAAATAAATTATGACAAGCTAATCTTTGCAATCTGCTCACATATTTAATTCGACAAAAATTGAGAATTCATGTATAGTAATAGTTCGCAGTAATAGTTCAACAAAAACTAAGAGTACATGAAATTTTAAGAGTAAAAAGGGAACTGCGCCGTGCAATTAAAAAGCCTTTCTGATGAATGAAAGAATTATTGTAAAATGGAGATAAACACAAGTTAGAGAACGATATATCATTAAGAATGCGGCCTTTATGCCAATATATAATTAACAGCTAATATTAAAAACTTTAAACACATGCCGATCTCAGTCAAACAAAAATGACAGGCAATATTATATTCACTCTTAAATGAGCAATAATATAAATTAAATCAATTTGCGATGTAAATGTTAAGGTGCGCCACAAAAGTGCACAATAGATGGTCTGAAAGTATCAGCATAACAAAGAAGTAATTTAGGGCGGTTACTAAAAGAGAGCAAACAAATAAACAGTGCCCAACAAGGGAAACAACTAGAAAATAACACATACTATAGTTATTACACTGCGTACGGTGCAGGCAAGAAAGTGGATAGGAGTAGAAAATGCACAAAGGCAAACGGATTCAAAATTGCAAATGGCATGCACGCTGGTTAAAGTAAACAATTACAAGGAGGGAACCGCTGGATTGCATCTATAATGTGCCAATTACGAAAAGGTAATAACACCAGGCCCAATTGAAGCTGTGTGTTTGCTATTCTTTATTACCTTTTTATTTCCAGAAAATAATGACAAGAGTCAATCAAAATTTTGATTTTAGTACAGCATAAGGAATAACGGAGTGTCTATTTTGGTAATGTGGTTCATTTATGCTACTGATCTTGATAGATACTGTGGTTTATTTAGACCGCTGGTCTCTTGGGGCCACGTAGCGTCAACGTCGCAACCCACGCCCCCAATGCTGCTTCAAGCAACGGTAACTATCAGTAAATCTGCAAACTGTTGACTTAACATAATGACCAATCATTTTGCTTTACAGACTTGCACTGCGCCCTTTATTGCATTCGGACAGCGATAGGTGCGATGCAGTGGGTTACTTTCATGGCCAATGATGTGGATAAAAATTTTAAATTTAATAAATGTATGGTGGCACATGATTTGATATCAAGACGGCTTTCAAACTTTGAAAGGCTAATGTTATTTATAATTATTGGATAAAGTCGAATGTATAAAAAAAAAGATCAATACTTAAGCTTGTGAGTCTCACTTTTTTTTCGTCTCATTTTGACATCTAGTCAAAAGTTTGCAAAAAAAACATAAAAAGATATGTGGATTTATAAAGGACAGGGCTCGTAACGTCACAGAACAAATAGTCTAAGAGGCTGACTATGCCGAAATGCTTAATTGCACAGATAGGCTCAAATTTCAATTAAAGGGGCCATTGTTGAGGTGTTAAATGAAATCAACCACCACCCATAAATAATTATAAGCGAAGTACCCCCCCCCCCCCCCACCCACAATTTGTCATATTACAATACAAGCCTTGCTTTTTCTAATTAAATTATAAAACAGAATAATGCAGTTGCCTCTATAAGAATAAAAATAGAACATCGTTTATTATTCGTTTTAGGGTTTTTTATTTCATGGTTACATATTAAATAAATTAAATGCACGATCACATTCTTTATTCTCTGCCTTATGAAATAAAATTATCGCCGCATACTTGTCTTTTTTTTTTAATTAGTTGAACCCTTCAAGATTCTTTAAAGCAGAAACTAATAAATGGTGTTAATCTACTTATCTAGACCGTTACTTTTGTTTGAGAGAAAAAGATGAGAAGGCAGTATATATGTTTTGTATAGTTTACTTTCAATTCAACTGCCGCTCAAATA
>RQTK01000086.1:206027-231027 GCA_003991915.1 Elysia chlorotica
AACGATAAAAATTTCTACATAAAGATCAATAATATTATACATACTATATAAATCATAATATTGCAATATCACAGCTCTGAATGTATGTACGATAAGAAAATTCGTATCTTGTGTAAACGTTATAAATTATACATAAAGATTAATACACGCACGAAAATGAATGAGCGAATAAAATCATAAACATTGACACTGTTAAATAGAAGTATTCGAGTCAATTATGATTAAGGATTGCTTTAAAAGGTTATAATATAACATTATGCTGTAAATAATTATGTTCTAATAAAATGTTCATTTTGTTTTTTAGATACAAATCGAGGCAAAAAAATAATTTCTGTATCGCTTGTTTTTACTTAGTACTAAAAGGCACTGTGATGTGTTTTTTTTTTTATAAAACCGGAACAATTTTTTACAAGTGGGGTTGTGTTTTCTTGGTTGATAACATTAACAACATGATTGTCTCTTGTGATTACCAAAATGTGATTATGTGCTATATGAGTACAGCTTTTTGTCTACAACCGCTGTGCTTTTCTCTTGCTTCGCGGACTTTAATACGCTGGGCTTCAATGAAGAGGCAAATGGACGGCATGAGCCGCATGACACCAGACGATTATGGCATGGTGGGTATGTCTTCGAGTGCAGCATACAGTTTGTCAACAATACAAGTTAAAGGCTAAGCTATGTCTCTATAACATTTCAATATAATATACACTAAAATATAAACTACAAATCCATGCATTTCAAAACTAAAATGAGTTGTTTACAGATATTTATTCCAAAGTGATATATTGCACAGTCAGTATTGAAGACTTGTGAGACAAATGTTCTTGGTTTGTGACAAAGAGTGACAGTTTTTAGGAAAGTCACTCACTCGCCTTCTTTATTAGTCCAAGTCTACAGAGATTACAGTGCTGGCGTATGGTAAGACTTTGAATGTGATCACGGCTTATGTCCTGACAACAATGTCCTAGTGATGGGGTAGATACAAGCTCTCGCGCAACACGTTAACTACTCTGGTTAAGGATGATGCCCAGCATATTACTGCTTTAAACAAGGTTACTGCCCTTGTTTCCATACCAGATAGAGTGGGTACCCGCGCGCTCGCGAGTGCGCATGAAGATCGAGAGTCTAGATCTAGAGTAGCGTCGCGCGCCCCAGGCTATGCCAGATCGTGAGTAAAGCAGTCAGCCCTAGGCCCTACTGAGCGCGGAGCCGGTGTCAGTGAGTGATTTTGTCTTGTTCAGTACGTTTGTAAGACTTGTACTACACTATCTATCTCTGCGCTGTGCACGCATCGCTGCGATTGCTCACTCTGACAGTCGTAAGTGGACTGCTCGCCCTTGGCACAAGGCACAAGTAACTGTTGCTGCCCACTTTCTCCGTGGGACTGCGGTAGCATTGAGACAGCTATGGATAATTGGCTGTGTATGTTTAGACAAGCCTGACTATCTTTTTTATATTTCATCTGTAAGGATATAAGATACTGGGAGTCCAGAAACGTTTTTATGGATACAAAATATATCCCTTGGTGAGTAATAGGAATATGATCAGTGTGAAAGAAAAAGAAATTAATCGTGGTGTTACATTTACGGGGTAGGCTATACAAGAAAACCATTCATAATTCTTTCATTGTCGTTGAATTGCGTGTTTTAGATTGCAAAAAGAGTATTAATTGTGTAAAACTTTTCTTTATATGGTTAAATAGATCTCGCAAAAAGATATATAGGCCTATATCGTAAAATACATTTTTTAACTAAATTAAAAACGAATTTCTGTTGAACAAATGAATTAATATGATAAAACACACAGAGATGTTTTAGAAATAGAATAAGTAAGGAATATATACTATTTTTTTTTGCTATAGAGGAATTTAACCATATAAGGAAATTTAATTTAAAATTATATAAAATATTTTGCTTTGCATTTACATAGGTTAGAAGCTAGATAAACAACTCTGATTTGTTTATGGCCTGAAAAAAACTGATTGTCATAATTTGAGAAACAAAGTTCTGAAGCTGAGCTGCCTGTTTTAGTTTTCATTCCACGGGATGGTGAGTCTCGTCTTAAACTGACACAATCACGGGAAGTGATTGAACTGTACAGGACAAAATAGCTAAGTTTGCATTTCTGTCCGCTAAAGTGAAAATCAGTGGACCTTAGTGATTGAATGACTTTTTATTTCAACGGACTTAAGACTGATGGAGTACCAGCATAAATGCCCGGCTAGTCCTCGCTGGTTGTGTCTATTGGGTGAGTACAGATTTTAATTATTTATACCCTGTGTAACTAAGGAGAAAAAAAGCCTTTCATTTTCATATTAGTTTTTTATGTCATTGTTAATGCACTTGTTGTTGCTCTTGGTGTGTTTTTTATGCTGTTGTTGTTGCTCTTGTTGTGTTCTTTTGTAATGCTACTAGACTCTAACCAAGATGCAGTGTTTTGCGGTTTTTTAATTAATTCTTACCTGCATTAACAAAATCGTGTTTGTAAATTAGGATAATTTTAAAGCAGATTATATCAACATGGTTTTTATCAATGGTTATTACTATCACAATAACAATAATATAATATCGCCATGATCTTCCACATTGCCATCCTTATCGTCATTGTCGCGATCATAGTCTTCAGTATTTGGAGTCTAAGGATCAGTCTTATATGCTAGCCTGCTGATTTTTTTTTTTTACATTTTGAGGGGAAAGTTATGAATATTTGGGTTTGTATTAATAGTATTTGATACGTGTTCAGAAATTCTTTGAACCGTACACGATCACTTTAACTTACTTCAAAATAATTAAAAGAGAAACTAGCGTTTTTCTTTCTATCACAGCGAATGTCTTTTTTATGCATAAATAAGTTTATGATATTTAATTGTGCGTTGCTTTCAATAACAACGATCCTTATGTATTTACAGAGTAATAATGTTTTCCTGGTACTTCTTTTCCTATACATAACTATAGCTGGTAAATATTAAGGCACTCAGCGTTTTTTCTTGCTTTGCGTCGCCGCCTGTCTTGTAAATCCCCTAGCGATGTAACCTGAGCGGAAGGCGCGGTCTCGGATCATTAGCTCTACCTGATATGTTTGCTTTTGATGGTTCACACTGTTTTTGGAGTTATCGTTTTCTGGTGGTGTTCCGTAGTCGGCGTAAATCTGGGGAGAGAGAGAAAGGAGAGAGAGAGAAAGAGAGAGAGAGAGAGAGAGAGAGAGGGGGGGGGGGAGAGAGAGGCAGACAAACAAACAGGCAAATACAGAGGGAGAGATAAGGAGATATACAAAGAGAGAGAAGCGTGGCATATACGTAAATCTGTAAGAAAGATTTAGATTGCCTATTTTATCCTGTCCTTTACATATTTTGTCTGTAACCAATACAATAGCTAGACCAAAAAGCATAATAGGAATATTACAAAGAAAGTTAGTCAAAACTAAAATTTAATGATTATCTTGTTATGAAATTGCAAGTAGGATCGTTTAAAGCTACAGAAAAATGTAACAAACGTCCCTTTCAAATTTATAGAAAATATAAGTACTACTTTGCTTTAGGTTTCGCTTTGCAGGAAAATAAATAATTCATATTGTGAAATGATAAACGAGTGCCGTTGTTGTGTTGAGAGGAGTGTTGGCATACATCTGGCTTCTATGCTTTTTTTTTTTATTACAAAACCAACATAATAAAATGCTAGCACTAAATTTCGATCTAATTTTAATATAACTGTTAAGATGAGTTAAGAAAACAGCTCGATTCATTTACTCCAACGGTGGTTTCTTTGTTCACCATTTTAAAGTATGTTCAGTCGGTTAAAGTGTTCCAAAACTCATTCACACAGTACTCTCGTGGTACGTGGCTGGAACCATAGCTACACCTTTTGCTGTTTCCAGTGGAGCAACGAAATAAAAGTCATTATGATTTCTTACTTTGTCTTAATGAGGATACACAGGCTTGAGCCTTTCATCCTGTGTACTTTATTATTGCGTGGTGCCAGGAGTCGATACAATTCATATACACGAAATTCTTTCTTTCTCTCTCTATCCCTCTCTCTCTCCCTCTCTCTCTCTCTCTCTTTCTCTCACACACTCTCTCTCTCTCTCTCTCTCTCTCTCTCTCTCTCTCTCTCTCTCTCTCTCTCTCTCTCTCTCTCTCTGTCTGTCTCTCTCTCTCTCTCTCTCTCTCTCTCTCTCTCTCTCTTTCGCTGTATCTCTCTGTGTTTCTATCTATTTTATAATTATGCTGTTAAAACCTTTTTCCTCGGTAATTTCTTTTCACTACCCCCTCCACACTTTTTTCCTCTTACCACTCACAGTTCTGTCTAATAGAGAGTAGACAGAGAGAGAAAGAGAGAGAGAGAGATAAATAGAGAGAGAGATAGAGAGGGTGAGAGAGAGAGACGGGAAGAGCCTAGTTATCTTGTCAAGCATTTCCCTATGACGGCGGCCCACCTAATTACATCTTTAGAAATCGCCCCCTATAGCTTTCCGCTCTCTGCTCTCCTCACTCTACATGTTTATCGCGTGTTAATGTTATTTTGTTTCCAAAAAGCTTTCTTTTTGTACACAGGGTTTAAAACTAAAAAAAAATAAAGATTAAAATTATTTTCAGTCAAGACCAGAAATTAAAAAGGAGTGGAAGGAAAAATTGTGCGATTTCCCAAAAGACGGAGTAAACTACTCTTTTATTTTGTGAAGTTTGATATTCATATATCTTTTTTTTTTAATCTGACAGACAGGTGATACACAAAAAACTTCATTAAACTCGATATGAGCTAATTACCACAATTTTAGTTGACATTTCAATATATCTATATGGATTGATGTAAAGACTGAGAAATATGTATGAAAATTTAATATCAAATTTAAAAAAACAAGTATCTAAAACCAGTGATGTTGGTCTTCTTGATCTTAAGATGTGTCAGAATCAGCACCCGTAACGCATCCTCAGTTTCTCAGCGAGGTCATCCTGTGGCTGGCGGCCATTCTCCTGTGTCTCACACGTCAAGTTTTTCTTTTCCACTGTTTCCTCATCTAAATTTGACTGGTGAATAGAATCCCAGCTCCTATAAATGCAAGAAGATATAAATATTTTTGTTGTAATTTTGATTGAACGTATGAAAACATACTAAAATGCTGGGTAGTTTTATCAACAAAACAATATATATGACATAATATTTCAAAAGCTGCTTAATAGTGTTTCTTTGTTCCAATTGCCAAAAACACTTGATGACTTACAACTTGGGAGTTTTAATCAGTACGGAAACGATTCAGGACTAATCAATGGTGCATGATGAATGAATGAGCACATAATTTTCGATTCTAGTTTTCTCGCAGTATGTATATGTTATTCTATGTTTTTGTTTCTTAAATTATAAATTTAAATGGCAGTGGTAGCAGCACACAGGTCAGCCAATGCGCCAGGTGATGGACCGTATCACCTGGCGGACATGCCTGCTATAAACTGGACTAATGTGCCGGCAGCGGATTAACCTGGTCTCTGACGAACAATTATCAAGTTACTCAAAGATAAGACTAAATTTCAACATAGTTGTTTCCTTTCGGAGAGAGAGAGACATAATGTCAGAATAAATTTGATAGTGCAGAGCAAAGAATGAAAAAAAATGAATAAGAATTATAACAAAATGATAATAAAGATGATGCTACCTATAATGGTAATGGTGATGGTGATAATAATAATAACAATAATAATAATAATAATAATAATAATAATAATAATAATAATAATAATAATAATAATAATAAATGATGATGATGATGATGATGATGATGATGATGATGATGATGATGATGATGATGATGATGATGATGATGATGATGATGATGATGATGATGATGATGATGATGATGATGATGATGATGATGATGATGATGATGATGATGATGATGATGATAATGATGATAATAATAATAATAATAATAATGATAATCTCCCATAGGCACACAGATCTCATACACATACAGCAGTATTGGTGCTCACACCAAGACTAAATCTGGCATGATTTTAAGCGACTCCTGTTAGCTGAAATTCTCTATCTCTTGAACAATAATGATAGAGTCATATTGCTTATTTCAATCATCATCGCCGTGTGTAAAACGCGTTAGGATGATATTGTAGAAATATATTTTTGCGTTAAAACAAGATTTTCACTTCAATCCTAGGCGCGGTAGCTTACAACTCATCGCAAGCCTTCTAATATGCATGTCTTTTAAGACGAGTTTTTTGGTTCCCGAAGCGAGTACTTACAGCCCTAGCTTTATCTTTACTGTTTAGCTTTGCAATTTACTCAAAACCATCTTTCTATTGTCGTGTTGGCGAAAATGTTGTCAAAACTATGCAAGCATTGTTCTCCTTTATAATACCACACTTTTAAATGAACGGTATTGATACTCTGCACTGGATTGGTTCGTCTCATATAATATCGTAAAAATAAGTTTAAGCCTACTCTCTCTCTCTCTCTTTCTGGTAAACCTTCAGATTTTATTGAGCCACGTCTTTTTGGCTGCCTGTTCTTTCTTCCAGTATTCCACAATACTGCCTGTATTCAGAAGAATTTCCAAAGGGGCAAAACCAGCAAGCGATTGGCTGCCTGTTCTTTCTTCCAGTATTCCACAATACTGCCTGCCTTCAGAAAAATTTCCAAAGAGGCAAAACCAGCAAGCGATCGTTTCCCTGTAGGACTCTTGTTTTAATTACGCCAGTCGATTGTGCCTTGTTTTCACACTTCTTTCAAGCAGAGCATACCTCCATGTTATCTTGGTTTCACAGTCTCCTAAGCAACTAATCCGATCCAGATGTCTATCACAGGAGACCATCTTGTGGTGACATTTCGATAGGGTTTTGGTTTTACCTCCTACCTTTATTCCTATTTATTCACTGCCTAAATGATCTTCCCTCTTCAATCTTAAAGCTTAGAAAGTATATAGCAGTATACGTAGTAGTCGTATTTTAATAAGAGCCAGAAAGAGCAAGAGGCATTGCTTGTTTTCCTACAGATCTAGGTCCATATATTCCTGTGAACTAAGCTTAAGAAAGAGATAAAAAGGCAAAGAAATGTCATACAAAATTCATTCACCTAAGGTTTGCGATAAGAAATCGGTTCAGCCACTATCCTCCCTTCCCCAAATATGTATCTCTCTATGTCTCTCCCTCTCACATACACACACTCTATCTTTCTGTTTTTCCTTTTCCCAGTCTTATTCTCTCTATCTTTTTATATGATTCTATCTTGTTTTCTTTTTCTCTCGTTTTTAATACGCTAATCTCTCTCTGTCCCTCTCTTTGTCTGTCTGTCTCTCTCTCTTTCTCTCTCTCTCTCTCTCTCTCTCTCTCTCTCTCTCTCTCTCTCTCTCTCTCTCTCTCTCTCGATCTCTCTCTATCTATCTCTCTATCTATCTATCTATCTATCTATCTATCTATCTATCTATCTATCTATCTATCTATCTATCTCTTCCTCTCTCTTTTTTTTGGGGGGAGGGGGGTCTCTTTTTTCTACTTACTCTTACCCTTTGTTTTTCCGTCTTATCTCTTTTCCACAGGATTTGTTTTTATCTGTTCTTAAATCTTTGGCAAAGAAAGTCCACCAGCTTGTACTTTCCAAGCACCGGCAAATAAATTTATGCGATAAACAGAAAACATCAATGAAACCATAGGACTATCCGACGCGGTTTTTCTCACGGCTTCAAATAACTCCTTCGAGAACAAGTTTAGCGCTCTTGCACTTCAATGTTACTTACAGTAAGAAAACAGAGATAGTGTTTTATTTCACCAGGCTGTTGACGAGTAGTGCCATACCATCACAGGGAACAAAGCAATCCTTTGAGTCCGGAACTGTAGTAAAAAGTAGATAATTCTAAATCCACAAACATATAGGTCCGTGGTTTTAGTCAGCTCCTTGCCTTGTGAAACTCTTGACAGTTTTCCACCGCGACGGTTCCCACTGGATATTTTCTTTTTACTATCTGGTCTTTCTTTTACTCATCTTCCAATAAGCTTAGTACAATGATGATCAGTAGCAAACACATGGCCATTCTTGTTTTCTTCTTGTTTAATTCTGTTGCGGTTTCGTCTTTCTGATTTTAATCTTTGATTTCATATGCATGTTTGGCTTGACTGATTGAAGCAAAATGGGAGTCTGTCAACATTGGTGCTCTTGTTATTGCGTTTTATGTTTAATACTATCCATCCATACTTCACAACCTCTCTGTTTTTCTAGATTTTTTGAAAAGCATTGTCCATTATTTTTATATAATATGTGAGCTGTTGTTTTTTTTTCATTATAATATAATAACATTCTAAATCTCATTAAGGGAGCATTGTTAGACGTGATGGACAAATTTTGTAGGGACACATACGATATATATGTTAAATCACAATAAAGAGTGGGACTAAATTTAAGAAATCAAGTACCAACTGGCTGCCCAAATCGTACATATTTTTTAAGTTAGACTACGGTGCGAAAATAGGTGCTAGGGGTCTCATTTACAGCATTTTATCTGTGTTGTCTCACAGATAAATTCTATCTCCGTCCCTTTCAATTCGCCCTCACCATTCTGTCTCAATAGTTTAATAGGCTTTGGAGCTTACAAATTCGACCATCCCTTGCTCCTTCGCAATTTTAACCAAGTAAAAATCCTTTCATGCATTCACTTTCTTACCCAATGGCTTGTTCAATTCATGTACCCAGTTTTCTCACTCACTCGTGCGCATTATAGAATAACCCAATCACCCATTTGCTCTCTCTCTCTCTCTCTCTCTCTCTCTCTCTCTCTCTCTCTCTCTCTCTCTCTCTCTCTCTCTCTCTCTCTCTCTCTCTCTCTCTCTCTCTCTCTCTCTCTCTCTCTCTCTCTCTCTCTCTCTCTCTCTCTCTCTCTCTCTCTCGTTCTTTTTTTCCCCTGAAAAGTCTTTCTCAGCTCTCCAGTGTGCCAATCAACTCTAACCCATTGAACTTTCATTTCGATATCACCACGTTATTCTTTAATTAATCCATAATGATAATTGCATGCAACGCCCTTAACTATAACCATTACTACGTTACTTATCATTTTATTCTTTGTCTCATGACTTGTCTCTTGACTTACTTTTATTCGTAACCATTACAAAACTGTCTCATAGTTTGTCAACTATGACCATCAATAAGCATTATCTCACCAACATCCACAGTCTAATTGTCTACGATATAATTATGTTAGTTTGTGGTGATTCTTCTAATCATTGAAAGTTTCTTCAGTGACATTTAATTACCTAACCAACTGCTATCTACGACCGCTAATTTATTTTTTTCTTTACTAATATACGCGTATTTATCTTGGCGTGTTTATCTACTCTAGTGCCAACTTAAGTTTTCCCTTACCTTCCCTTTTCCTCTCTCTCTCTCTCTCTCTCTCTCTCTCTCTCTCTCTCTCTCTCTCTCTCTCTATATACGCGTATTTATCTTGGCGTGTTTATCTACTCTAGTGCCAACTTAAGTTTTCCCTAACCTTCCCTTTTCCTCTCTCTCTCTCTCTCTCTCTCTCTCTCTCTCTCTCTATCTATCTATCTATCTATCTCTCTATCTCTCTCTTTCTCCATCTCTGTCTTTCTCCCCCTCTCTCTCTCCCTTTCTGTCTCTCTTCCTTTCTCACTCTCCCTCCCTTTTATGCTCCCTCTATTTGTCCCTCTCTTTTCTCTCTCTCACCCTCTTCATTTTCACACTCTCTCTCTCTGTCTCTCTATTTTTATATCTCTCTTCATCTTTCTTTATCTCTCTCTTATTTCTGTAACTCTCTCATTCTCTCTCTCTTTCTCTCACGCTCACTCCCTCTCTCTATCGTGCCACCCGCAGTCTATACATCTTGACATTCACCGCCAACGAAGCAGTGCTGTTCCATGCACTCGCTAACGCCCATGATCGCTCACTGTTTATTGTGAAGTAATGTACTCAGCGGATCGTCTAAATATAGTTGGCATTTTCAAAAAGCTACCGTGTGCATTTTGGAGACCTAACTGTAATGATGCAAGTTCCCTTACTTTTTTATCTTTTTTTTTTTTACATTATTTCTTTAAATTGGCTTTTCCAATGTGTTTTTTTAAAAACCTACATATAAATTCGCTTTTGCTTCTATTTTTTATACATCCAATTATGTCGCTTATTGCAACTAATAATGAAACGAATGGGAAAAAGATAACCCCCGAAATGGTGAATTATACAAAAATACATAGTTATATTTATACTTTTGTGGAAATAAATAACTATGTTGTGCTTCTAATTAATTTTAAAAACGTACCAGTTTAAAGCATTATTAAATTCGTTTTGGCGACTTCCATCGGTCTCTCAGATGCTAATCATACGTCTGCAGAAACACTGTCTTGTTGATCCTTTTACTGTTTTATTTATTATAACGTTCTTTACATGAAAAGCCTTTAAGCGATTCATATGGAATTAATTTTAAAAAGTTAACTAACCTAAAATTACATATCCCAGTGCAATATCCCTGTGTTTTGCACATTCTGGCGGTGCACCTTTTCACACAAGAGAATCCATGGATCAAAGCTTAGAATGTGCGCGGCTCATCATGTGGTTAAATACCATGCCCCATGATTTTTTACCAGAAAAACACAAACGGTTTTTAAGATATGTTTTACCAAGGGGATGGCATTCAATGTTTGCGATCAGCAGGGCAGGCTCTTTGTTTTCATCTTATTCTCTAATGTGGTAGAATTCAGCCTGAACCTTTTACAACGCTCCTAAACTAAACAGCATGAGGAATTAGAACAAAAGAACGTCGTTTTAACGTTTTTTAAGTGTGCAAACGTATTTAATATCCTCATATGTTGTAAAATGTAAACCAGATGGGTTTTTTTAGTTTTTGTGCCTCACAGTTACGGCGAGAGAACTAAATTGTTGTAGTTTGTTGTTTTGTTCTTTGTTTTTTGCCAAATGTTCATAGGTAGTTGGAATTTATCTAGTTTTTAAGATCGAAAAACGTGTTCATGTTTGTGTTTGCTTTTTTAAAAGAGTAACTGGCAAGTTTTTGAATTGTTGTAGTGGAGTATAACTTTATAAACATTTTTCAATTATTTTGTTATAGTTTTTTTTTTTCATTATTTGTATGAACAAATTTAAATTTAAGATCCGTGGCTGGTAAAAGTAGTGTGTTGTAAGATTTGAAACATGTAAATCTACAAAGTAAACCTATAAAGGAATAGAAGATACTTCTTAACTATTTTGTGCAGCTAAAATAATATCACGAGTTTGTTTTTGTTTTGTTTTTTGTTTTTGTTTTGTTTTTCAGAATAGTGTATTTCTCTCTTAGCGCTTTTGTGGATCATGGAGAGAGCACCGTCAAAACAATATAAAATTACTCGTCCAGGAAGTCTAGAGGTCACAGCATTGCAAGTTTCATACAATTGCCTTGACTTGGGTCCACAGCTGAGAGTATGAACGGTGTCAATTATTTTGGCCAAGAGACTGTCCTCGTGCAAGTATGCAGTAAACACAAACTTGTTTTTTCGGGTAAATGGTAAGGGCTAAAAGAGCAAATTGTCACAGCTCCGCGCAAAATGTTACAAACTTTTAACGCCAAAACGGAGATAATGTTTGTCGCCACATGAGGGCGATCGTTAGCGCTGAATTGATGAAACCTCACTGGTGTGTCTTGTCTCAGTATTAGATGTGTCAACAGACTTAGGAAACCAACAATAATAACGCGAGGGAATGCTGAGTAGTTTTGGAAGTGTGTGGAGAAGGGCATTAGGGAAAAGTTAATATAGAAGTACCGGAAACGGCGTAAATAACTTCCTTCCGGTCATGCGTATTATAATAAAAGTTAAAAGAGGGATTATGTTTTAAGAAAATCGCCTTTCCGTTTTGTCTTTTCACCATATGTATTAACCGACAGTCGGGGCAGCTGAACAACAGGCAGGGTAGATGTGGGGAAGGGGTCATTGGATTGAAGCAGACGATGATGGGTACCTAAAGTTTCGTTTCGTATAAAAAAAAGTCTTTTTAATAGCAACATGTAACAAGATAGGAAAACGCGATCGGATTGCCTCAACGTAAGCAGAATTTAGTTAGAACCCAGAGTCCTTGGATTGTTACTACTTTCCTTCTTGATAGGACAGATCATGTTTCCTTCTGGAACAGTGGTTTTAATGTATTTATTTTTTTAGAATAAAAAGAAAAATTGTCTGTCTTTTTAAGGATGTAATGAGATTTCCCATGATCGGTATAATTTATGTGGGAATAGAAGTATTTTTTTTTGTCTTTTCTAAGTGCCCCTATTCGGAGGCGGTTGGCACAGATGGATCTGGCCTAATTTTTATCTTTTCGCCACTTGTTTCCAATTAAGCACCAAACGAGTAGCCTTGCTGGTCTGCAGTGTGGGAGAGCTGATAATGTCACGATAACTTTATGTGAGCCAAAATTAATGACATTGATAGTACAGTGATTTCGACAGAAATCGTGCGCACCTGTGAGGTATGTTTTTGTAAAAGGAGAGTAATGTTGATGAAATATTAGTAAATGAAAGGGACTAAGAGGCACGCCATAGTTGTTTTCATGTGAAAAATGTAACGAGTATAACTGTATTGAGGTGGAGAATAATAGTGGCACACGTTTTTTTTGTGTGTTACTACAGTTGAAACACCTATCTTATTGTTTTTTCTTTCTCATGTGTTGGTGATGTTGATACTTTCCTTCTTCATCGATTGCATGCTTATTTTTTAGCTCAACTTTGTTAGTAAATAGTCAAAAATTGATTCGAAAATTATACTGTACCCAATGAGTATCGAAACCCCTTATTCAATGGTTAATACTTTCATTTCCAGATGTGGAGCGAATCATCCCAGTTCGCTTATAACTCTTTTTAGGCTGAAGCTAACGTTCATTAAAGAAAGCTAAAATATCTAGTGTTGTGCTCCTTGATGCAACGTCCATTTAGAACAGCTGGCTGAAGAGAGCTTCTTGGCCCTGCAAGGAAATCATTGTGTTAAATGTGAGAATTATCTCTTTCGCGGTAAAGAGTTCAAGTGTAGGTGAATGAAAATAGTGAATGGGTCGTTAAGACAATTCTAAATGGCCCGTTTTTTCAAAGCTGTATGATGATTATATACCTGAAATTGGCTTTTTATATTTTACAGTAAGTTAACGGAATGTGTGGTTAAAGATTCTATCTATTCTTGCGACTTAAAAATTGCTTTATTTTGAACGGCGTAAACTCGATTCTCCATTCATGGGAGCTGATGTAGAAGATGCCTGGAGCCTAATGCTGTTGGACTTGAATGCACCTATTAGTTCATTAAGGCGGTCATGGTTGTACGCGCTCACGCACATGTCAGAGTACATGCAGGATGAAACTATGGGTACTCACATCTTGCAACAGCAGCTGCCTGCACAGTGACTGTAGTGTGTACAAGGGGGAGGGGGGCGCAGGCGGAGCAGCGAACTAGCCATGCGAGCTATGTTGGTCCATCTATCAAGACGTCCAGCTTGACCACTGGAAAGTGAATTAGTGAGGTTTATATCTTGCTCTCTTCAGGCCCGAGTTAACGAGTGGTTCCGTTTGCGTTTTTTATCAACTCTGTTTCAGTTTGTTTAGCAGTTTTATTTATGCCTTTTATTAAAATTAGGGGATCAATTTCCACTGCATCACATATTTGTAAACCCACCCAAATCGATTATTAGAAACTTGACCTTTTGGGCTTTCCAGCGGTATACTTTTTGTATTTGTATTACTGGTTTTGTTTGATTAAACTGCACCATAAGCTTTGCTAAAAATTTTAGTCAATTATCATTCTTACCTAATTCTGTATAAGATGTGCTGCCTTCGTATTAGCCTGCGTATTTTATTGAGATTATTAAATAAAGTAATTTATTCCGAAGTCAGTATCGCTGTGAGTAGAATCTATCCTGAACTGACGTTAAAACGGCCTATATTTGTTTTGTTTTCTTTAGTTGTTTTTTCTGGGATTTTTTGTTTTTACTTTTGCTTTTTGATGTGGCAATTTGTATCTCTGTTGAGTGCCCTACGCTGTTTGTGTAAAGTTTTTATAAGTCCTTATGTATGTAAGAAAAGTATAAGTATTAAAGTCCATTTCGTTCTCTCTTGTTCCCTCCTCCTAATTATTCCCCTTTCTTTTCCTCCTCCATCTCCTTCTCCTCCTTTTCATTTTCTCTTTGCCCATGATTTATCCATCTCTATTACAACGATTATTGCCCTTGAGATTCCAATGCGACTTTTGAAACTATGTCTTTAGTGACAGCGTCTTTTGCTTCAGCCTGTAGAGCAGCGGACATTGATTTATGATAGGGCAAGCATCCATAGATGGTGTGGGCCATGATTAACGGTCAGTCGGGGGCAGTGTCCGCATCTGCTGCCTTTTGTCTTGACCACAGTCCAGCCTTATATCATTCAACATGCACTCATTAAAGATCAAGGATTCTTTCAAAATTCCTTTGTCTCCTCTGGTACCCGAACTTGAACATGGATTTCATGGACAAATCGTGCTTTTTAATTTTTTTTAAGAAGGGGGGGGGGAGTGTTGTGTTGTTGTTTTTATTTTTGCTTTGTTTTTTATTTTTAATTACTTCATTGTTGGGTATTTTTTGTGACAGATGGCTAATTTTAAAATAAGCCTTCGCAGTCTTAATAAATCAGTTTTAGGGGTTCTCGACTTGGATAGGTAACATTCCATACAAAGGGACTAACCAATTTGTGTTTACAACATACAAAAATAAAAAATACAAGATTACCAGGAATAATACTATCTCTTTAGAATACATATTAAAAATTAGAAATACGGGGACTCATTGAATAGATAATACCAAAATAATCTACAAAAATAGTTTCTAAAAAATCCTGGAAAAGTCTAAGCTACCTAGTTACAGTGCTTCACCTGGCACCCATATCAATGCCCGTGAAGTGGTACTGGCCACCGAGACTCAGGGTGACTGTTAGAACAAGACGTGAGCGCCTATGGCAACGTAACACGCGTGAACAGACACGCCGCCTGATGAAACCCCATTAATTCCATTAGTGCATCAGTCCCAGGTTGCTTCCATGTTTCCTCTGCTTATTAGACATAATGGTCCTTAACATAGACTGCTTGGGTCTTGAGACTATCAAATATCAGTCCATAAAGCTAACATGAATGAGGGCAAAAGTGGATGTTCTTTAACTTGACATTGTACTCGCCACAAACTGTATTAAAGGCGGCAAGACCATAAGAGAAATTGATGTGCAATGTTACCGCGATGTATTATAGGTTTTCTTGGCGACAAGAAAACAGGCTTGAAACTGAAAAGCAACTCACATATTAAGAAGCCTCTTAACATTTAGATGCGTGTTAACCCCCAGAGAAATTGGATAACGTCGTTTTCTACTCCTTCACTCCTCTCAAGTAGTCAATGTTTCAATTAAGAACGGCTTGGTAGCATCTATTGTTTTGTTTTTGTTTGTTTTTTTGTTGTTTTTTTTGTGGAATAGAAATTTCATTTTTAGTTTGTTGGCGTGGTTTATTGCATGTTTGTAGGATTTCTCAGAGTCAAACTAAAATAATTCATTCCTAGTGGGCCAGCAAGACCTCGTAAGCATTAGTTGAGTGGCGAAGCGCTTATTGTGTGTTGTTTGGTTTGACGCAATAATACGAATAAACGATCTCTCTATATTAATTGGCCGTACAAGAGTTTGAGCACCCCCTTTCTCTCTCTCTCCCTCTCTCCTTACCACAATTTCCCATACATGTATGATTACCGTATAGATACCTAGTAAATATGGCAGTCTCATTAGGTTAAAGTAAATTAAAGCACCAAGCGTTATTTTTTATCATCAAATGTAATTTTTTTAATCATTTGAAGAGGAGGCACGTTAAACTTTTTTTTTCTTTTCGACAACATTATCCGTGCTGAACGGATGAGCAATATTTCTATGACGACTACCTTATTGAAATTCGATGGAGGATATACTATTAAGCATGGTAGACAAAAATCAAGCAATGAGAGAGAAATTTATTTGGTGTCAAAAACAATCTAAATGGTCCAGCATGGTCAGTGACCCTATTGGTATTTATTTCAACCCGTTCCACTTTCTGGCAGCTCTTGTTTGAGGCAATGAAAGCTAAGAAAATATGAAATATTATCCTATGATAAAAGAGCCCGCAAATACTTTCATAATTATCACATTTTTTATGCACTCAACTCGGTTCCAATATCCGGGAATATCACGTGAGAGAGACTGAGGTGGAGCCACATCAAAGGCTTCCCAGAAAGACGCAGACCGCCGTAACTGTTGCGTCCGTGGCGTGAGACGGAGTAGATTTCATGGACAAATCGTGCTTTTTAATTTTTTTTAAGAAGGGGGGGGGGAGTGTTGTGTTGTTGTTTTTATTTTTGCTTTGTTTTTTATTTTTAATTACTTCATTGTTGGGTATTTTTTGTGACAGATGGCTAATTTTAAAATAAGCCTTCGCAGTCTTAATAAATCAGTTTTAGGGGTTCTCAACTCGGATAGGTAACATTCCGTACAAAGGAGACTAACCAATTTGTGTTTACAACTTACAAAGATAATACATACAAGGTAACCGGAAACAATACTATTTCCTTAGAATACACTTTAAAAATAGAAATACGTGCGCTCATTGAATAGATAATACCAAAACAATCTGCAAAAATAGTTTCTAAAAAATCCTGGCAAAGTCTAAGCTACCTAGTTACAAGTGCTTCACCTGGCACCCATATCAATGCCCGTGAAGGGGTTCTGACTACCGAGACTCCGGGTGACTGTTAGAACAAGACGTGAGCGCCTATGGCAACGTAACACGCGTGAACAGACACGCCGCCTGATGAAACCCCATTAATTCCATTAGTGCATCAGTCCCAGGTTGCTTCCATGTTTCCTCTGCTTATTAGACATAATGGTCCTTACCAAAGCTGCTTGGGTCTTGAGACTATCAAATATCAGTACATAAAGCATAATAAAAAATAATTATATAAACATATAAGTAACATATGAATAAGGGCAAAAGTTGCTGTTTTTAACATAACATTGTACGCGCCGCAAACTATATTAAAGGCGGCAAGAGAATTACATGTGAAGAGAGGGGGGACCATCAGAGAAATTGTTATGAAATGTTATCGCGATGGACGAATACTGGTTTTCTTGGCGCCAAGAAAACAGGCTAGAAACTGAAAAAGTACTAACCGATTAAAAAGCCTCTTAACATTTAGATGCTTGTTAAGACCCGAAGAAAATTGGGTAATGTCGGTTTTCTACTACTTCACTCCTCTCATGTGGTCAATGTTTTAATTAAGAACGGCTTGGTAGCATCTTTTTTTTGTTGTTGAAAATAATGGTGAATCAGAAAAGAGTTTTATTTCATTTTATATGATGAAAAGGCCTGGGGAACAGAGATTCGATTAAAGAATGAACGTATAATTAAAAATTCATTATTGTTTTAATTGGCAGTGGTTTATTGCATGTTGGTTGGATTCCCAGCGTCAAACTAAATTAATTTCTAGTGGGCCAGCAAGACCTCGTGAGCATCATTTGAGTGGCGAAGCGCTTATTCTGCAACAATAAGAATAAACGATGTCTCTACATTAATTGGCCGTACAAGAGTTTGATCACTCCCCTCTCTCCTTACCACAATTTCCCATATACATGTATGATGACCGTATAGATACCTAGTTAATATGATAGTCTCAGTAGGTTACAGTAAATTGAAGCACCAAGCGTTATTTTTTATCATCAAATGTAATTTTTTTAATCATTTGAAGAAGGCACGTTAAACTTTTTTTTTTACTTTTCGATAACATCATCCGTGCTGAACGGATTAGCAATATTTCTATGACGACTACCTTATTGAAATTCGATGGAGGATATACGAGCTATTAGGCATGGTAGACAAAAATCAAGCAATGAGAGAGAAATTTATTTGGTGTCAAAAACAATCTAAATGGCCCAGCATGATCAGTGATCCTATTGGTATTTATTTCAACCCGTTTTACTTTCTGGCAGCTCTTGCTTGAGGCAGTGAACGCTAAGAAAAGATAAAATATTATCCTATGATAAAAGAGCCCGGAAATACTTTCATAATTATCACATTTTTTATGCACTCAACTCGGTTCCAATATCCGGGAATAGCACGGGAGAGAGACCTGAGGTGGAGCCACATCAAAGGTTTCCCAGAAAGACGCAGACCGTCGTAACTGTTGCGTCCGTGGTGTGAGGCGGAGTCGGCCCACAGCGGAAGTTCACCGAACCGTGCGCCCGCCTTGTCAGCCCTCTCGCCGTGCTCTGAAGATAACACGCACGCTTCCCCAGATGAAAGGCTGAATCTCAAAGCTTAGAATGATCTGGTTAGCCAAGAGCTCACGAGGGGGCATGATTGATAATCAGTTGGTTTCCTTAGATCAAGGCAGAGAAAGGATAAATTGTGGGAAGCCGAAATGTAGGATGATTCTGTCGCCGTATAGGATTCTCCAAGGGAACCTAGGAGACGTTAAACCCGGAGAGAGGGAGAGAATTCTCTCTCTTCCTCTATAGAGAATAATGTAGGATGATTTTGAAAATAAGAAAAGAAAGCATGGGGTAAAGAAATGCATATCAGACAGGTTATGTGCGCCCAAGTTACATTTTAATATTTTTACATGTAGTTTTATTGTTTGTTTAGATATCTTAGTGGTGGAGTTATCACTGTCCAAAGAAAATTAAAATTATGAAAGCTCCAACCATAGGGCAAGGCAGGGAAACTGTGGCGTCACCCCGGAGACTTAGCATTGGACCCTCGCGACAACGCTAAGCAAAATTACATGTTGTGGACGCATGCCAATTTGTCACAGATCCACCATGCCTCGATTGTGCCCTGCGTGATGAAAGTTATTACTGACAGTGACACTCTTTGAAAGAGTAATATCATTGAATAAAATCATAAGAATTGAATTAATCCTCCACTGATTATACGTATTGAACCTGGGTTAATAATGATAATTGTAATTGTATGGATACAACTACCAGATTTAGTGCGAAACAGCTATCAAACAGAAAAAACCTACACACTATTAGATGATTATGTATCTTCTTCAAATTAAAACAAACCTAGAAAATCTAGATCTTGACCCAGATGCTCATATCTAGAAATATTTTAACACGTAGTGTAAATTATCTATTCACACTAACGCTTTAAAAGGCCTATGGCAAACTGGGCCTGTGATTGTATGCCTTACGTCTTGCTCTACAGTTTCCTTTCTGTTGCTCCTGATGTTGTTACAGATTCAAAGCTCTCTGCTTTTTGCCTCCAATTCAACTTCCTAGACCTTTATTGATATGAAAATGTTTACCCTTTATCTCTCTTCCACATTTAAAATTATAAAAGTATATATTAAAAAATAGCATTCATATAAAGTAATTATATTAAACTTGTAGTGTTTTGCTTTTCACTTTGCATTTCATCATCAAATCATTCAAACCATATGTTTAACCCCAAAAAACAACAACAAAGTTTTGTGTATTCACAGCGTTATGAATATTCATTATGTTGCCATAAAAACCACGTTCTCGAGTGACAGACGCCAAAAACATTATCCTGCTTCCCTTTGATGTATACAAAAATTGAACTGCATTTCGTTTTTTTAGATCGTTTAGGCTTCCAGAAGAATTATATTTAAAGACGTAATACACCAGCTAAGATTCAAATCTGAGACCTCCTTTTCCTTAGCCCAGATCACTAAAAGATCGAACTTTCGGCGCTCTCAAGAGCAGAAAAAAGGCGTCTTCTAACTTCTCACAGTTTCCCAGTAAGGATTCTACACATCGACAGAAATTGGACATATTCGTCAGAATTCTTACATGCGCCCATTTTAAGGAACCTGAATCCGTTATCCCTCGAAAAGGGGAGGGAGTTGAGTTGGTTTAGCGTCCTACGTCAATTTTATGTGCTGCCACGCACAAGGCAGGGCGGGGATACCATGACTTCTGTCTCGGCCGGTCACATTGAACTGACATCAATCCAACCAGAAGGGAGCGAAATCGCCAGGTGTCGAACCACGGACCTCCTGCGTGGCAAGCCGATGTTCTACCCCAATGCTACCGCGCCCCTCTCTCGAAAAGGGGAAAACAGCCTCTTCTCGCAAAAGTGCCCCCTACCCCAGGTTATAGAGTTTTCTCCCTCCTGAGACCGAACAAGAGCCCGACTTGTAGTACGGTGGCGCAGCGTGAGCGCTGTACTGTGCCAATAACAACGCTGAGTGCTCCCCCAAGTCGCGAGTCTCTCAGTGTCGTGACTTTACCTGTGTGGTAGGAAGGGTGAGCCGTGGGTGCAAATGTTTATTGTTTGTAAGCTTAGCTCAAAAAAGGCTCCGCGGGGACTCGCAAGGAGTTACAGATGTGAAATGCTAAAACGGCACCATGATGTTTTTTCAACTTTATTGCTTTAATTTGGTTTCATAGTAGTTTCTGCTATGTTGTTCATCGTTTTAGTATGTTGTATTATAATTGAAATAGTTAACTTTCATGTAGAGCGCCAATGCTAAAATTACTTAACGTCGCGCCTCATAATACTGGAAAGGAAAAGAAAAGTTAATTTTGTAACTCGGCTACCCTAGTAGTACCAAGACAACAGTAGTTAGACAGGAAACGAAGCCCGAAAATGCGACTAGGGACCACGTGATCTCAAAGCGCGGTAAACACAGAGTCTGCGCGTAATATTAATACCACTTTTTCCATTGTCGTCAGAGCATGAAAAACATCATCAAGAACAAACTCGCACAGTGTTAACACTATAGGCAGGGCTCTCCTGTTCATAAGTGGGAACGACAATAGCTTTCAGTCTAGGAAAACCCCAAAACTCATCACCCCCATTTACATGTTAACCTCAAAGTTGTTCTCATTTCTCTTATTATCTTCTTTTTGAAAAAATGACGACTTGGAAAGGGGTCGGGTGGTGTCAATATTGGGTTAAGGCTTAATTTTAGGAACAGGGTTATGGTGTTTTTTCAGATTTGCTTTAAGATTAGAATTTAATTGGAACTAGGGTAACCGTTAGAATAGTATGCGTTGTAGAGGCTACTTTGCCTCCGGTTAAATAATAAAAGATAAATCCTCAGTTTGTTTGGCTTTGCTCTATTTGGAAAGGTCTATGTTAAACTCCCTGATATCGAATTACTTCGAGCAACATCAGCACAGCTCATCGTTTCCATAGTAGCAAGCTCAGGCAGGTAGGAATTCCCTCACTGTGCCCAAAGTTGGGCGCTAATTACTCGACCACCTGGCGTCTGGACCAAAGTTTCTCCCCCATGTGCCGTTTAGAAAGAAAAATAAATCAAAGTTGGTCCTGTTTTCCAGCAACAAGACATAAATAAGGTTTGATTCAGGTCAGCAAAAGCTACAGACTTTGACTAGGCAATCTATTCATCGTTAGGATTGGGAACCCACCTTTTAGTAAGTGCGCTCGTGACATCACTAGTCGGCTCGTTGATTTTTTTTTTTTTTAAGGCTGAAAATGAACAGTTGTTTGTTGAAACATTAATGGTCAAACAGTAGATGCCGGCGGTTAAGACGCAGATTCTAGGTTCTTGATTTCAAATCGTGAGCCACACTGTAAGTTTTACTGCTTAGAGAACAAAAGAAAAATAGACCTTTACGTTTTAATACGATATTTAGATTTAACTTTTTGGATCATACAGAAAAGCTATGAAATAGTTTTGTTCTCTTTTAGTATTGAAAGCTAATGGCGAGATGGCTAAAAAAGCACTAGTTAAGGACTGTTCACATAATTATAGTTTAAATTTGAAGAATGGTAAATTTGAAGAAAAGAAACACCGCCCCATCCCTCTCTGTCCGTCTTATATCTATTCATTCTTTACAAGTCTTGCAAAACTATGAAATTGATGTTGTTCTATCATTTTTTGTTCGTGTTTTTTTCGTGTTGTCTTTTTTGTGCGTATTTCACTATCACCTTTTGTCTTCAACACTACTAACTTCCCAGGGTTTATTATATAGTTCATGAGTATCTTTCCTCTAGCTGTTGCCTGCCTTTTTATCCGCAATGCTCTCCCTTGTTTCTTGCGATCCGCACCACTAGAGTTCTTCACTCCACATTGCGCTCCTCCACTTGGAAACAGAATTGGATTAGTCCGAAGCTGTATGGAGGCCACATAGGCGCCAGCGGGTCTGTTGTTATTATACAGAAAACCGCTTGCTAAACAGACATTCAGAAGTACCTTAATCGCCCTCTAGTAAAGCTAACCACTTAAATAATTTTGGAGCACGAGGGTATGAACAAAAAATGCTGCTGTTCATTTTTTTTCATACTTGATTTTTTAAGGTAGAAAAAGCCAAACATTCTTACTTCTGAAGGTGGTGAAGGTAAAATTTTTTAGAAATGTATCTTGCTAATAATGCATACCATAATTAAACCCATAGAGCACTCTGTGCCCTCAACGATGTATTACTTTCTTGTGAAGTTTGAACCAGGACTTTTTAAATTGCAGATATACTCAATATTATAATGTGTACTATAAGCGTAGAATTTTCAACTTATAAAGTTGAATCATGTACTTCACTTTTACAGGGTTATTTTGTTTCAATAAACTTTGTGCATATCCTAAGACTTTGAATGTCTTGAACTACTATATTTGGTTAAGCTAAAAATTATCAAAACTCAATAGCAGAAATATTACCAAGGACATTGAAGTTCAAAATATGTGTACGTCTAAGCATTGGTAGCGCATGTACTTGATGAAGGTGAACATTTCACTAACATTTTCTTTGATTTATGTTTTCTGTTTTTGTTATGGAGCCTGCTCAAATATCAATCACATATTGAATATGAAGTCAACAATACATCTTGTCGACAGAGTTTCGCATTTTGTTTTCAACCTTACATCTAAGACGGTGTTCCTAGCATGCATAAACACGTCCCCACACGACGTGTGAATGGAGGCAGTGGATCGGTGTGCATCAAGGGGGGTATGGTGTCTGAACTGGCAGGAATCTCAGCTCTGTCAAGTGTGCCTACCATCCTCTGGGGATGCGCGTGCATTGTTTCCAGGTCGCTCGCGGGTGATGGCAGAATGGAATTTGCTGTATGCAGGATGCGAGACGGGACAGGCATACACCCTAGATCAGTTCACACCGGGGGTGCTTTCTCTAGAAATTTTACTCACTCTGTTGGTCATGTGGGGATGCAGATGGCAAGCAACTTAAGCAAAACGCTGGAGTGTGGATTCTACCCCACTACCCGCACTCTTTTTATTATTCGTGTACCTCATCACTTGCCCACGGTGGAATGGGTTTTGTGTACTATTAACTTTGTCAGGACAACGCTTCATTGCTTAACGGGAATACATTATGGCTGTCAGTGCGAGTGAAAGTGCCACTGTATGGAGCAACACGATTGTTCAAGCATGAGCCATCAATTTCATGCTAGCCGCATTCGAAAGTGCTATAATTATGATAGTGATGTGACGTGAATTGTCAAATAAAGAGAGTACATAGGTACACCATGGTAAATTGGCTCAGTTTAATACAAACTACTAGAAACGTCCTGTATACTTGATGAAATGCAATAGCAGGTATAACTCCTCAAAACTATACGCCATCTGTTCAGGTTAAGCTGCTCTGTCACGACAAACCTGTTTATCATAACCGTATAGGATCCTTCTTAGGGAACTAGAAGGCGTTAAAACCAGAGAGAGAGAGAGAGAGAGAGAGAGAGAGAGAGAGAGAGAGAGAGAGAGAGAGAGAGAGAGAGAGAGAGAGAAAGAACTTATGAGATGTGTAAGCATTGAGTCTTTGTTTTAAATTATTTTGAAAATTATTGTGTATTGCGGTTTTAATTTTTGTCACAGGCTCTTAATCTTTGCCAGAACTATAATTTATGTGGATCAATGCTCATAAAAAGTAATAATAATTATATGAAGATGAGTGATACATTTATATTTTAGATATCATTTTGAAATAATTGCTTGTAGTGAGACTCACAGCAAATTTAGGAACTAATAATTGCCTTATATTTCCCTTTTAGTTTATTCTTTTATAAAATACAGAGTAACTTGTCTGATTTTGTTCCATTATATTGTAATTCAGCAATCCTTACTGTTCAATCCCCATTATGCCATGAGCTTTCAATAGAAGAGGAATCAAATGGCTACTGTGTAGGTCGGGCTTATGGATGGCAGAGCTGATTTCCAACGGCAGAAGCAATCCTATATCGTGGACAGGTCCCAAGGATAACGTCTGCCAATTTTACGTGCAGCCCCATAGAGAGATAGTTCGGGGTTTGATTGTGCTTTTAATTAAATAAATATTTATCAGATTCATAGCTTTTTTTGTTTCTTACATCAACATTGTGTTCTTGCAAGAAAATATCTGGTAAATTTTGGCAAAGTTGCGATTTGATGAGGTGCTTCTGTCCCTCATGCAATCTAACAGCCATCCACGACAATTTATTTTTCAATATTTTCAACTGAAACTGCACCGTGACGGCTGTAGCTTAGCAACCGCTTTCACGATGACCAATTGGTTTTTAAGCCTATCACTCCGCCAATCAGTAAAGCCACAACGCAAGGAGCTCGAGACGTTTTGCCAGCCTTCCGCTCGTCCTTATCCTTCCGAGACGCTGGCTCCCCGCTGGGCAGGTTATGTCCCCTTAATCTACCGAGCTCTCCTTCTCCTGGAAATTTATAGATTCTCCGTGCATGGAACACTTAACTCTTGCCCGTGGGAGAGCGCTAATCTTGCCTCCTCCAGATCTCGGCCAGTTCTGCTCCATCTCCCTCGATAGGCGGTCGGCATTTCTAATCTCTCTCCCTTCTTTCGCCTATCTTTAATATGAAAAACTGAGCTAATTGTTTCAGATTGCCCTCTTGTCTACTTAGCATCTACCACTCCTAACCAGAGCTTTTGTTTCGACTAAAAGAATCATATCTAATTCAATCTAAATATTTTGTGTACCTATAAACACCTTTTATGGTCATCCGAGAAGAGTTAAGTTATTCTATTATATCCGGGTGTTGATATTAAA
>RQTK01000086.1:236027-238147 GCA_003991915.1 Elysia chlorotica
TTCTTTTTATTGCAACCATTCATATCAATAAGTATAACAAAAAAATTACGCGCGTGTCGTTACCATAGCAACAATGGCTTTAAGAACGAGCATCCTAACAATATCAGATGTGCCAACAGCAGTCTCGACATCATAACTATGGATGCCTTTGGGGGGAAAAAGCGGCCGAAAATGCCAACTGGCAATGATACTTACGTATTTCTGAACGTCAGCCCGACTGTTCTCACTAAGTGATTGTGATGATTGAGGCCCTCTCTTACAACCTTGGCCACTTTGAGACCAGTCTTAGCATTTCTTCGAGTCGACTAGTACACTGGTAAACAACGATGATGAAATAAACATGTTATATTTTGAAATCGTGTTTCTCTATAAAAGATAGTGCATTAGTGTAATAAACTACTGTTGTAAATATTTCAGCAGACCGTTAACTTTACACTATAGATGATTTTAGCGCTAAGTGTTATAAGAAATCACCATGTCTGGAAATTCGTCCCACCTTTGTTTTCACATCTGAATAACTATGTGTATACGAATGTGATTCTTTCGTTTAAGTGGTTCATGACTGTATGCAAAACAGTAACTGTGTCTTTATTAAAAGGAGTTTTCGATAATAAATTGTCAGAAAACCCACTTTGGTAAAGATCTAGCTTTAAAATACAGTCTTATTATCAGGTTTAGAAAAAAGGTAAGAGGTGTATGATCATCCTTTTCTTTAGCTCATCCAGAGCGAAAAATCTATGCGTAACTATCTTTATTATGTTCCCAACTCTGAAGACAGACACGGACTCAACGCTGAGATATAGAGACGTACCGTAACGAATGTGGTATCTGCTGCCTAATGAATCCCCTCACGCGCCCCCCATTATACCACTCAGACAAAATCGACAAGAATTTAGATCTGTGTTCTATCTCTGTGGTTCTCTCCTTTTTCCCGTCTCCTCCTTACCTCTTACTCTTTTCCTCTCTCTCTCTCTCTCTCTCTCTCTCTCTGTCTCATCCCCCCTAGTGCACTGGCCGTCGCAAGAAACAATCGGAACAGCTGTTAAGTTGGCTTTTTCCCCTGGACAGAAGCGATGCGGAAGGCGATGAGATTTACGCGATTATTCCCTGAACATGTATCTCTGTATGCGTTTTCACACGCTTAAGTCTTCTCATTAGTTTAGAAGAATCTTAACAGGCAAGGAGAATACACGATGGTGAGATACCAGAGTCTTTAAACTTTCAAAGTTTCAAGTTGTTGAGACTTCCAACTCAAAATGGAGCTCACTTTTCCAAGGATAAGATTAATGGAAATATATAGAACTGGAGATTCTTAAATTGTTTGAAACCAAAAAATTGGTATTGAGAGAGAGAGAGAGAGAGAGAGAGAGAGAGAGAGAGAGAGAGGCATAATAGCGAGGCAAGTTAAATCACCTAAAAATAATGCTTGCCTTATGGGCCGGAAAAGCTCGATGCCACCCAGTATCTACCATACATTTCGGTAATTTCGTTGAAGTTATGAATAGAAAAGGACATATTTTATCATTTATCTGATTTTATCTCAAATTAATGTTTTATATTAATTGCAAATGCTTCTGTTTGCATTTGTGCATAATTCCCAAGGGGGGAATGAATGGTAGTCCTTTCCATTGTCATTTATTTCTTTATTGCCATTTCTTGCCTTTACCACTCGTGTTATCAGTCTGAGTACTAGATCTAATACATTAACAAAAACAAAACAATTATTAATGGCTTCTTTATTCTGGTTAATTACATAATCGCGGTAGGATTGCAACATGTTGCAGTAGTTTTTTGTTTGTTTGGTGCCCTTGAATTGGTCACTTGTAATTTGCATTGTGATATACCATTTAGTCTCGCTCTTTTGCGATAAGAGTACTCTTGATTGAAGAAGTTTAGACTGCTAAAAACTAGATCATATCTACACAATAACATTTTACAGTGTCCCTATTCTACCCCCGTGCATCTTTACCTATCTGCCTGACTGCCTGTCTCTCTGTCTGTTAATCTCTCGTACTCTTTCTCTCTCCTCTTTCTCTCTCTTTTTGCTCTTTATCTCTCAGTCTCCAGTCTCTCTCTCTCTTTCTCTCTCTCTCTCTCTCTCTCTCTCTCTCTCTCTCTCT
>RQTK01000086.1:238240-265318 GCA_003991915.1 Elysia chlorotica
TCTCTCTCTCTCTCTCTCTCTTCTCTCTCTCTCTCTTTCTTTTTCTCTCTCCATCGATTTCTCTGTTTTCTCGTTCTTTAAATGCCTCTTGTCTTTGTCTGTGATAATACCACGACATGCTCCACACCCTCAGTAGAATGCGTAGATTTGCGACTTTGTTCCCGCTGTACTCCCGAGGAAGCCAAGCACGACCACCAGGGAGACTGATGTTTGACAATGAGCGGCGTCCTCCCCATCACTCATTCCCCAGCACCGTTGCGGTATCTTCAGCTTCCCACCGGCTCCAAACCTCCAATTAGTGCCAAACAAGGAATCTCATGTTTTTATCTAGATCTATGGACGTTTGTTACCGACATGGCACAAAAGAGGGAATGACTTCAAAAATTTGTTTTAGACATTCCTTCTGATTTTTTTCACTCTCTTTCGTATTTGGAGTTGTTGCTGTTGTTGTCGTCGTCGTTGTTGTTCTCGTTGATGTTATTGTTCTTGTTGTTGTTGTTGTTGTTGTCGGGGTGCTTTGTTTTGTTTGGGGTTTGTTTGTTGTTGTTTTTTTGCTTTTTGCTTGTTTTTATTTTTTTCTGTAATGTTTTTGTTTTTTGTTGGGGATATTTTGTTGTTGTTGGGTCTTTTTTGTAGGGGGAGGGGGGCGGTTTGGTTTCTTTTCTCTTTTTTTTAGAATTTACGCATGGCAATTTGTAGATTGGTTAATGCCCTCTATCGTTTTTAGCTATATATGAAGATTAATTTATCTATACGGCTTTTTAAAAACGTCTTGCTCAACGATTTCCAACCTCTGTTGTATATTCATGTTTTTTTCAATCGTGGAGTAGCTCTTCCATTTTTACCTCCTTCTAACCTTATGTTTTTAAATAATCTTTTCAGTATGATCTAGTTATTCATATTTTTGTTTATCGTTTATTCCTGGAGATTGGTTATCCTCTGTCATCGTGACGGTTGGTTATGTTTGTTTAAATTGTTATGTAGGTCAGGTATTCCAAACTGTATGCGTCAGCGATACGATGAGGGGCGGGCGGTTTGGGTACGTTTAGTAATAAATACAAATAGACGTTATGATAGCAGATTCGTGTGATGAGACAGACTGATGAAGAGGGTGAAAAGATGAATTATGGTAACATTTCGAAAAGGAAAGGAAAGATGGAGAATGGGGATGGTGCGAGATAGGGGAGGAAGAGGGTGGTGTGGGAAAGTTATAGGAGTTTGAGAGAGCGCAAGGGAGAAATTGAGAGAGAGAGAGAGAGAGAGAGAGAGAGAGAGAGAGAGAGAGAGAGGGTGGGGGGAGAGAGGAAGAGAGAGATGGAGAGAGATAAAGGAGAAGAGAGTTGAGCGTTAATGTCTTATTAATTGGCACTATTCTGTCCCTTGTGATATTCGTCGACATGGATGTTAGAGGCGGCTGGTGCCCCACTTAAAAGGATGCTCATGCCTTTTAACTGATGCTAGGATTTCCTGTGTTCTAAATACCGTGTGTCCCGGCTAGATAATCTGATGATAAGTTGATAACAATAGGGGAAGATTGTAAAGCCTGGGGAGTCCAGCTGGTTTCAGGAATCTGAGGCACAGATTTAGGAAGAACAAAAAGAAGTTGCGATAAAAGTTTTCTGCCAAATGAAACACAGTTTTTGTTATGAAATAAAACGATTTTCCGTCATAGTTCAATTTTTTTTCGTTACCTTTATTTTAAGTTAAACTGTTCTTTTGCCTTGGGCGTATTGGCGTAAAGTTACACGACAAAGCTGGATATAAAGTTAATAATGTGAGTTAATTATACTTACGAATCGACCTTTAAACACCATTCATGCTCTGATTAAAAGCAAAACATAATTAGCAAACAACATATACGAAAGTATGAACACGGCAATGCCATGAACTCAGTCATGGATTAGAGTTGCTAAGTCTATAACATTACATTGTACATATCGCTTGCATTACTTTTTGCACCTAATACAAGTCCATTGAACGCAATCCTTATTCGCGGCTAAGACTTCTTGATCAGGTGCAAGCCATTTGAAAGTGCAAGATTTCTTGGCATACAGATGATCTCAAGTCGTAAAGAGTCAATGTTTTTTTGGAAATAACGCTGCCTGAATATAAGAAGAATCACCTCATGGTGTAAGGACTGCCATGTTCTTTTGTAAAAAAGATATAGCATTGGGTGTCTTTATTGCCTTTTTGTTGTTGTGTCGATTACTAAGCATACTGGGTATATCTTACCTTCACTAGATAAAATCATTAAAGATGAGGTTGGCAAACAGATAATCTACTCCATCCTGTGGCCATGTACGCCTTGTAAACAGGTAAGCTACCTGCAACTCTAGCCCTCCTGGCGTTGTGTAAACAAGGCCCAGCGTCCCACGCAGATTTGGCTCTCTCTGAGAGGAGTTTGGGGAACGGCAAGTGTTGCGGTATGGCGCTCACAGGAACAACGTGTACCTTAAAATCTCCCTAGAGAATTCGGCCACGTTGGTGTTACGCTGTTCTCAGGGGAGTTAGCCATCCTCCACGATTGTCTCCTTAGCTCTGGTTCTCTCTGTGTCGCTTTCTATGACGTGCACATCCCCCCATCTACCTGCTGATTGTGTGTGTGCCTGTTGTTCATCTTTAACTTTACCGTTCTCATTTTCTACAACCACCATGCAATGAACCATTCATTTTCAAAATGCCCATCAGGTACCATTTCCAATGGATGAAGAACTCTAAAAAGCTTTTATAACGAGTGCTTGGTATTATATAAGATGGACCTCACCCTTTCAGCTGCATCCTGCCTGGTGAAAATAATCCTGTCGATATTAAGTGATGGCGAGGTCGGCAAAAAGTAAACAAGGTAACTATATCCGGTTGCTACTTGTTTGTTTTTTTCACTTGACCCAGACTTTACATTATAGTGCCCAATGTCCAATCTTAAAATCTATCAACGCGAATGTTCCTTTAGCGTCTGGTGTGGTTCAATTTTGACTCACTGCAAATCTCCGTTAATTCTTTCCCTTTTTCTCACTTTCTATCTCTCCCTCACTCCTACTTTCTATGTATGTATCTCACTTGCCTTCTTCTCTCGCTCTCATTCTCTCCTTCTCCGTCTGTCTTGACCAATCTTTCTGTTGATGTATGATTCATATTAATACATTTTTGTTGTCTTTATCTTCTTCTCGCCTTCTATCCGTTATTTTCTTTCTATCTCGATTTTTATGCCATCTTTATTCATCCACCCACATTCTCTCTCTCACTCACACACTCACTTTCCTTACATCTACTACCAAAAAGTGTCCTGATCAGCTTAACTGTATACCACTCTCTTCGGAAACAAAGCTATAGGGTTTAACCAAACCCACCTGGGGTATAGGTATCATACAGCGCATGCGCAGGCCACAAGCCAGGAAGTGACGACAACACGGGTAATTATTTCCACCTGCCGTGTTTACCTAGACTGTAGGGGTTGGTTGACTCCAGTCGGCTCGAGTTGCAAGGTGCTGACTAAAGGGCAGGCAACCCATACCAAATAGCCGGAAGGCTTTGTTCGAGAGTCAAGGGCCTTTCTCTCCCAACATTTTGTTTTTGCTCTCTTCATCATAAGTGTGTGTATGAGCATTATGGTCCAAGAGTTTACAAGTTTACAAATAAATCGACTCGGGATAAGTCGATGGATTTGTACCGAGACAGTGTATAATACGGGCGTTCCACATTTTCACTCTCTCAAAATGTCACTTTTTATTTTTGGTCCCTGGTTTTCGTTTACCCTGTTTTCCTTAATTTGATCTTTGTACATATTTAGGTTGAAAATGGGAAAGACTTTTGAAATTTTTATTTGTGTTCTTTCTTGTCATGTTTATTTTTATCATTTGTTCAAGAACCAATACGAATAAAATATAGTTGGAACTGGAGGACGTTTCCGAGTTTTGTCAGTTAGTTTGTCAGGACTCTTTACAATGACGAAATTGCTATGACACTTAGTTAAGTAAAAAAGTAGGAAACAGACACCCAATACATTAAAATTGGTTTTAATTCATTCCTCAGTAGCCTAGACGTATCATTGCTTTCCATTACTTCTAAAAGCAAAAAGAAACGTATTGGTGAGGCTAAATCTACCATACTCCATTTCCTGATCTGTTATACCTTCCAATCATCTCTGCGTAACCATGTTCTTCCGTTTAGTGCTTTGTATTTATATTTACTGCCTTAGTATTAATGAATAGTTTTCTTGTTTTATTTTATCTCATTTCACTTTTGTGTATACCTCTCCCCGTGTCTCGCCGTTCCAGAGCCGTCTTTCTCTGTGCATCCCGTATTATAACCGATGACTGATGATGAGTATTCCATGATCTCTACTAGGTCACTTGGTACGAAGTTCCGTAACACAATCAAAGCAAGAATGCAGGACTCTTTCTCCTTTCTCCACTCATTTCTTACCTTGCCAACTCTTCCTACATCCACATTTCTCCCTCTCTCTCTCTCTCTATCTTATCCTATCTATCCTATCTATCTCTGTGCCTCTCTCTACCTACACGTCTCTACACCTCTTCCTCTCTATTCTCTTTACTTTTTGGTTATTGTCTTGTCCATGTACATCGCACGACAGGTGTGCGCAAAATGGCTCATTCATAAATAGAACGTAATACTATTGCGGTTTAGAATCTTAGTCATACAGACCTCATACTTGGACTAATGGGCCTCAGCCATTATAAACAGAGTCAACTAAGCAGCTTGAGTTTATGTGTTCTTTTATTATATCTTCGGTATTGATTTTTTTAAAGCATTTGATATAATAAGTTCTCGATTTCGAAACCGAAAATATAAAAGTAGCCTACACAAGAAACTAAAGATAGCTAATGTCGTTTGAATTAATAAATAGCACTTTGATTGCAAGCATCAAATATTGTTATAATTTCACGAAAGATTGCAATTTGGAAAAGCAGTGAAAATAATACAACTCTTTACAACCATTACAGAATAACATTTTTACATAGCTTCTAAGGTTCACAAACTTGTTCTTCAAGCTAGTCTTGTGGCACGGTTAGAAGAAAAAAAAACGACTTTTTCGACATAGTTATAATTTTTGAATTAATATCTGTCTTCCTTCACTTAAAGGCGAAATCTTTAGTTTCTCTGTCACGTGGGAGCTGTTGCTACTAAGCGAACATACGGAGATGGCAGGATCTTGCTTTCAATGTGTTTTTTTTTTTTTTTTAATGAGCAGCAATGCTGGTGCATTTTTAAATCGCATAATGTGCAAATCAATCTCGTTGGATTTTATCTGTTACAGTTAAAATTCGACTGTGTGTGTGTGTGTGTATATATGATTTTGCTGTCTTTATAGTGCCTACCTATCCATTTTTGGGGCGCATATTAATATCAGAACTTGAGAATAAAAAATCAACGTTATTTATGTTTATAAATTTTTGTCATGATTATGAAATATAGACTTAACATTTTATTAGAAAAGCTTTTTTCATGTTGTTTATGACATTGTGCCCCCCGCGTTTATAAACTTCCCTGACACTGCATTAACATTTATAGCGGAACTTTTTTTCATGGTCTCTTTTTGTCTTTGATTACCTTAGTTCCCAGGTTCCCAGGTTCTTAGCCTGCGACTCTAACTCTCTAATACTGGGTGGGGAGAAAGCGTGCCCCGACAAGCCTGCTGTTTGAGCTCTTGACGTTTATATCCCCAAAAAGATTTTCGTGTACATTTTAAGGAAGTAGGCAGTGTTTATAGAACATCTCGGCGTGTTTAAAGTATCGTCATCTGTCTGTCGTCAGTGAACGGGAAGGGAAGGGGGTGGGGGGAGAGGTATGACTGTACTGCTGCTCCGCATTTAGAGGTGGCAGGGTGGGAAATACGCATGCCATATGGTACAGAGGGACTGCGGGATCAAAATGCCCTTGTTTAACATCACCAAGAAGTCGAGGCCTGCTTCAATCTACCTTGTATTCTGTCATCCAAGACAGATTTCCTACCTTCTTCTGCACATCCCTTGATCTAACGGCATTGTGTACTCAGTGTCACGGGGGTCTTAGGCTAGCACTGATCCACTTGTCTTTGAAAACCAAACTCAACTTTAAAGCACTCTGTGTTTGATTTTAATTATTTGGGTTATTTTATTTTAAGGATACATTTTTGCTGCTCTGTGCAAAGTTAAGAGCTTAGGTTGGATCTGTTTGGGACCATGAACGGGTGATGAATATGATGATGTATCTCATAAGTTGAAAGAGAGATGTTAGAATTGAGTATACTGTGTCAAAAGAACGAACGTATTTTATTTAACAGAAGGACATTAAAGGTAGGCCTACACATGCTTTTTCAGGTTGTTAGAGGGGTGGCTATAGAATTTTATATTATGTCCTTGAATTTATATTTTGCTTTTTAACTCATATAAAATGTCAGTGATTATGTACTTATTGGAATAATAACGCATTCAGTACATTTTCCAACTAAAATCATGCCCATATTGTATGATCCAAAGACAACTGTTATTGTTGAGTCGAAAGGAGAATTCAGCAAACATTTTTTTTGTTCTTGAGCTCATCTACTGCTGTTGTTTTAGTAAGTTTAACAATGTTTGATGTCTCAAAACACTTTAACTTTCATAATTAGATAACAGGATGAAAAATATACAAAAGCAATTTAATAATTTTTCTTTATATGCACTATTTTTAGAAGGACGCATTCAAAATCAAAGTGCCAGACTAAGGTTTATATAAAAAATCTTTTTTTTTTTATTAGAACATTCCTGGTCATTGCTCTTTGCCTTACGTTGGGATAGGAAGTAATAGTAAGAAGTGGCAAGGATAGCTTAGTTCGAAGAGCTTAGGGTTGTGAAGGGGGTGCGATGTTTCATTATCGGATGGTGTCTTTTCGTTATCTTGCTAGAAAGCTGCTGCTTTTTGTGTAATGTTCTTTATGAACACTAAAGTGCACAATTCCATCAAAGATAGATCATGAAGTACCATTGACCTAATAACTTCTTTGGTGCTTGTTTGGTCAAATCTGTACCGCCAGAATTGGTCAAAGTCTATCTTTGCATCGTGAAAAGTAATCTTTGATTAGCCATCCGTGCCTTTTCTTGTAAAACTCTATACGGAGCGTGTTTGCATGTTCTCCTTCTCTAACCCTCTCTATCCCTCTCTATCCTTCTCTATCCCTCTCTACCCTCCCTCCCTCTCTACTCTTTCTCCCTATCCCTCTCTACCTCCCTCTCTCTCTCTAATCTCTCTCTATCCCTTTCACCCTCTATACTCTCTTTCTACCCTACCTCTCTCACTCTCTATATTCTGTCTCTCCGTATATATCGTTCTCTCTCTCGCTCTCTCTAACCTTGTTATCCCTCATATTACCTTTTTCTCTGTGTGTATGTCTGTATGAATGATGTTGATACGACTTTTTCAGTGTAGTTTTCGTTTATGTTCTTTTTTCCTACCGGTACCTCAAACTTCAAAGAGGTAATATTTTTTTCTAAATTTCTTACCATCTCCAACATTTGTCTTCCCACGATTGTCTCATTTTACCCATTTATCATTAATTTATTTATTTTGTGCTCGGTTTCTCATGGGACCAGATTCCCCGCCCTCTCCGCCTCAGGTTACGTAGATTATTGTAACCGACTTCTAGTCGTTTCGTTGTTCTAGCGGGAAAGAAGGATTGAGCTCATCTACTGCTGTTGTTTTAGTAAGTTTAGCAGTGTTCGATGTCTCGAAATACTTTAACTTTCGTAATTAGTTAGCAGGATGAAAAATATACAAAAGCAATTTAATAATTTTTCTTTAGATGCACTATTTTTAGAAGGACGCATTCAAAGCGCCAGACTAAGGTTTATATAACATATCTTTTTTTTTAATTAGAACATTCCAGTTCATTGCTCCTTGCCTTGCGTTGGGATAGGAAGTAATAGTAAGAAGTGGCAAGGATAGCTTAGTCGGAAGAGCCTAGGATTGTGAAGGGGGTGCGATGTTTCATTATCGGATGGTGTCTTTTCGTTATCTTGATAGAAAGCTGCTGCTTTTTGTGTAATGTTCTTTATGAACACTAAAGTGCATAATTCCATCAAAGATAGATCATGAAGTACCATTGACCAAATAACTTCTTTGGGGCTTGTTTTGTCAAATCTGTACCGCCAGAATTGGTTAACATTCATCTTTGCATCGTGAAATCTTTGATTAGCCTTCCGTTCAGTTTCCTGTAAAACCTATACGGAGCCGTTTTGCATGTTCTCCTTCTCTATCCCCTCTATCCCTCTCTACTCTCCCTCTAACCCTCTTTATTCTCTTTCTACCTTACATCTCTCACTCTCTATATTCTCTCTCTTTATTTATTTCTCTCACTCCTTATCTCTACCCCTCTTGTTATCCTTCATGTTACCTTTTTCTCTGTGTGTATGTGTGTATGAATGATGTTGATACGACTTTCTCAGTGTAGTATTCGTTTATGATTTTTTTTCCTACCGTACCTCAAACTTCAAAGATGTAATACTTTTTCTAAATTTCTTACCATCTCCAACATTTGTCTTCCCACGATTGTCTCATTTTACCCATTTATCATTAATTTATTTATTTTGTGCTCGGTTTCTCATGGGACCAGATTCCCCGCCCTCTCCGCCTGAGGTTACGTAGATTATTGTAACCGACTTCTAGTCGTTTCGTTGTTCTAGCGGGAAAGAAGGATGGACCCGGTTTCAATGTTTAAAATTTGTATAAACATCTGGCGCCATCTTGGTTTACAGCATGATACATTCTTTAACTTGTCTTGGTGCAGTCTGAACGCGTACATCCGATGCTGCTTTATAACCCAGACTGCTTCGCTCTGCTAATTATTTATTCACTATCCTTCTTTTCCTTTCTGCCACTTCTCTTTCGCGGGATTTAATTAATTAATGTTGTTTTATTGGGGGAAATTTTCTTAGCTACTTGCTTCGTTTTTTTTAAATAGAATCAGTATTCGGCACTCTCAAAAGCACATAAATTTTCGTCAAAGTAACTGTTGTTCTTTACCAGATTAAAAGAAAAAAGAATGAAAATTTTTGTCTTTTAGAATTCCTCTAAATTTATTTTTATTTATAACAAGTTGACATTAGACATTTAGGTATGATGATGCCAATGCGATGCCATGATTTATTATTCGAACTCCAGTTTTTCTTGACTTTATGATTTTCTTACATACATGTCAATATAAATTGTAATTATGTATACACTTAAGTCATTTTTGGGCAAATTTTTAAGTCGCGCGTATCTTGCAGAGTAGTTTCCATAACTCAAACCACCCTTTTCTCCATGTCCGACTCTCAATTACTAGCTCTCCGGGAGGTATGGTTTTCGGGCATTTGTAGCCATGATTCTTGGAATCTTTCTGCATTTTATTTTCACAAAATTTTTTCCGTACAAAAAGTCTATTTTTTTCATCCAATTTTTTGCCAATCTGTGACTTACGGAGAATCGTATCAAGTTCCTTATATATATCTTATATATCTTTCATCATTTTTGGTGATGATTGTGCTAAAAAAAAAGAGAGACTATGCATTGAGTGTCTAAAACTACACATCTTGGAACTCTTCCAATTTGATCAGGTGCTTGAAAACAAACTGGCACCAAATACAAATGCATGTTTTGTTATCTTGTGTTTTTTTTTCCTATTTTCCCTTTTTTTTCTTTTAACCTTCAACATTGCTTTTGTGAAATCCCGCCACAAAGTGATTATAGACCACTCTCTGCTTATCCCATCAGAATCTAAAATAGAGACAGGTAAACTTAAAGATTGTATAACAATAGGCATCGAGGAAAAATAAATCAAATGTGCTTATGTCGTTGATTACAAATAACCGCCAATCGTCTAATGGCCTGAACGCTTTTATTTGTTTAGCTCTTTAACAAATGCAGCATGTTAGTAGCATAAAGTATTTTTGTATTGTTCGAAGATTAATTAATTTCGGCTAGTCGTTTTACAACGGTTCTCTTGCTCTATTAAATGAAGCATCACCCATCATGCCCAGGATTTGGACTCAATCAATTCGCTATTTTAGGGAATAGTTTGAGTACTATAAAGTCTTAGAAAATCTTATTGAATTCTTTTACCGCTTTTCTTCTATGAAAGTCTTACGAAAAGAGGGAACATTGTTATTTTCTGCAAAGAGACATAATAATAACATCACATGTACAGTGTTGAAATGGACGCGTTTACAATATTGAATTGCTGGAATTATATTTCAGGGATAACGAAAAATGCGGCCATTTGCACATTCTGAAGCACATTATAAAGCGTAGAAAAACGCGCTATGCTTCTGAGGTATTCAGACACTGCCTTTACAATCTGCAACGGATATTTGCTGCTTTGTCATTCCATTCATTCATCCGTGCATCTCACTAACTGAAGCAACAAACGTGAAAAACGATATCGAGTTGTTCGTGGAAAATCTCAAGGTAACTGAAGATAATAAAAAATATTGCACACCTCCGGAAGATTATTTGTTATTTTTCACCCTGAATATTACACCAAACGTTAACATGTGTGCGAGCTCTTTATTATTCTGAGCTATTGCGTAATTTATCCATTATTCTTTCACGAAAAGGACCTTGACACAACTATTGCGTGTAAAAGGTATTTGAGCCAAATCTATTTCGGTTTAAATATTCACTACAGGTGATTTTCTGCGGGTAGCCAAGAGAAAAGAAAGAAATATTACAGTGTATATGAAAGGTGAAAATGAAGTAAAACTGGCGCATACTGTTTCACGAGAAACTATTTTAAAAAAGTGCCTAATAATAATAATAGATTTAAATCGTGTGTGATCCACATTTTAATATGATGAAATATCGTATAAAGGGCGTTTATCTGTATTATTTGTATTAAGAGCCGAAATGTAGGTCCTACAAAAACCTGAGTGTTTTTGGTGGAGCTCGAACGACACAGATGATGGACCGTGCAAAGTTAAATTCCATACATCTGTGAGTAGTGTGGGCTCTCTGACTGGCCTTTACGTGCATAATCCTGCACTTCGAATCCTACAGTTCCTCAAGTAAAGGTCTCCACTAAATCTAAGATCAGCCTAGTGCTCAACAACTGCAGGTAAGCTGCATATCGCTGGACAGATCGAAATCAAATCAACAACTATTACCTATTGTACTTACTGCAAGTCTCTTGAGGCCAAAAAATAGAGCTAAGTGGAACGTTTTAAAGTAAGCGTAACTGACCTACAGCTTTTTCTATATTTTAGCTTAAGATAGTAAAATGTCCCATTTTAAAATTCTATGATACTGCTATTCCTACTCACAGGCTTTTAAGCTAATTACCATTTCAATCACGAGAGAGATCATGCGTCACTCTGCTTTCCAGGCTTTTTTAATATTAAAAAGAAATGTGATATACAAAACTGAAGGCAAAAGAAAACAAAGATCAAGCATCTCTGGGCTGGGCAAACCTCCCCTCACATCCTCTTGCCTCAAGTTCTCACGGTCGAACTATATGAACCCCAGAGAAATGCTGTTGTGACAAAAACTTCAAGGTAGAGAAAAATCTTGCAGCGACTGATGGTGAATGCACCAGGTCAGAGGTAGAATTTGCGCAACAGAAAGGAATAATTGGAAGCTTGTTTGTTTAATCCAGCTTGCAGCTCATTCTTAAAAGTTGGCACTTTTGGCATAGGAAACTCATCCTTCAGATAGGGAAAGCAAGGTGTGTGGAGCAGTGGGAATGGTTCTGTAGCGAACATGCTGGTGTGTCAGTATTCACCACTAAAGGCGATGCTACTTATTTCAAGTATCATCAGAATTTCTCTACTATTAAAATGATAGTCCTTTCGTAATTCTCTTCTCAAAGATCTGTGCTCTTTATGTGTGTTTATTTGTTTCTTTATGTTGTTTTGTCTTAAAAGTAATCTAGGAAACTCAGGCCTAAGTTAGTATTGCTGTCGGATTTTCCGTACTACACTTGCATGCAATGATAACACCGGATCGATTTGTCGTTGTAAAATTGAAGGTGTGTTGATACGATCTTTAGGACTGATATTATTGCATTGGCTTTATCATGTAAAAGCCAAAGCTGAATATTAGTATATATCCTTTGCCCTAAATTGTAGTAAGAGATTTATCCTTTTTTTCCTATATTTGTTTAATGTAATATTTATTGTTATTTTATATTATGTTTCTCTCTTTATTTTAAGCTATTTTTAAGCATTGTCCTTACGATAAAGCTTAAAACCCTGCTTGAAAAAGGAACTTCTCGTCTTCCGGCTCACTTGTCCAACTCTTTGCCGGACGTTTCACCGTCTTGCCCCTGACTTTGTTTTAATTAGTAAAATTTGGAACAAGGAGTTTTTGATCTTCTTTGTAAATTGTATAAGGATACTTGTGTATGTGAAATTCTAACACGTGACCATAGTAACAATCCTCAAATCTAGGCCTGAAAGTGAAACAAACTATTGGCTCAGAAACCACAAACTACAAAATGTTTTTATTTGGAGAGACTTTAGGTGTATCTTAATTTATGCAGTGCTAACCAAAGCTATTACAAGCGAGTTTTTATCATATCGATGTTTCCAGTTTTAACTTTAAGTTATACAAATTTTAATGTCCTCGCCAGAAAAGTATGCACTTGTTGGAAGTGGTATATGGAGCTTTAGAGACAAGTCAAGATATGAGAAAGAGCCGCGGCCTCTTTGCATATAGTATACTAACCAAGTCACCTAGTTGATCAAAGCGAATCAACCTTTGCAAAGTACCAGTAAAAGTTGTCTATTTTTACTGAATTCTAAACATAATTTAAGTTGAGCAGTGATCGGAGAGAATTTGTTTTCTTCCTTTATTTATTTGTTGTTGTTGAGCCCCTTCAGCATGCACATCAACAATGTCTTGACAGGGCCTTAAGGTTTAGTCAAATAGCTCACTTTCACTGGCAATGCAAATGTTTGTCTATCTCGGTGACTTCTTTGGTTATTTTCGGAAGTCTCGGACAGAGCGAAGGCTGCAAGGTAAATCTAGATGCTTTGTCTAAGGGGATGAGAAAGCTGATGGCAAGCCAAGGAGTCAGACTCGTCAGACTCACAGGCCCGTGAAATTGAAACACTGTGAGGTGCGTCTCTCTCCTGTCTGTCCCGTCTCGCCACTAACTACACCAGGCTGACTCACGCGCAGGCTCAGCCACAGTGCGGTTGCACAACGAGCGTTCTGTGTCGTTAACATCCAAGGTTGCTCTGTTTGCTTTACTATAAATAGTGCAGACAACATCTGATGGCTTTTTCGAAATGTAAAACACGAGACATCGTGGAATTCACTAACTGTTTATGAGGCAAGGTGCTTTATATACACGAGGGAGAGAGAGAGAGAGACAGACAGACAGACAGACAGACAGACAGAGACAGAGACAGAGAGACAGAGAGGCAGACAGACATGCAGACAGACAGACAGACAGACAGACAGACAGACAGACAGACAGACAGACAGACAGACACAGAAACAGAAACAGAGACAGTGACAAGTACAGCGATGGACAGAGAGACAGACAGGCAGAGATAGACATACAGAGACAGACAGACAGACAGACAGGTAGAGAAATAGGCAGACATATACAGACATAGAGATGCAGAGACAAACATGTGGAGTTACAACGATATGAAAAGACTAATAAAAAAAAATCCTTTTGCCTCATGATGCCATTTCTTTTTAACATTGAGAATAACGCTGAAATATAAGTGGTGTACACTTGCTTTGTCGTTTAAAATGATAATTCATTTTGAAATTTAAAAAAAAAACATTAAGTACATGATTTTACGCTGTTGCATTTTGAAGTATTTAAAAATTGAAATTCTAAATTTGCTTTTAATGTGGATTAATTTATTTCTATAGAGCAAGAAGATTATACTCAGAACACTGCTTTTTTGCATCCAGGTTTTACAAACAGTGCTTTGCCAATGTAAAAGACATTGGTAGGTAACTTGTATAGACTAAGTTAACTTTAACACTTTCGTGGTACTATCACTCAGACTATTTCCTCTCTCGGCGGTGGCCTCGAAATAAGTTCTTTATTTGAGAGTCACGGAAATTCAGGGCAAAGAGTGCAGTTCTCATAAAATAGAGTTGAAACTCATCATAGATCTAACCGTCTCGAAATACGAAGAGATGAATTAGATATATATCCATGTTTATTTACCTTACTAAAGGCAGGAACAAAATGCTGGATTTTTCCATCCATTCCTAATGGTTTACCATGGTAACATACTTGGACCCCAAAGCGTAGGCCTTCCGTATTGCCTGCAAGTGGTGACAAGGCGACTACGCCAGACGCCTACGTTGAGGTGATAATCGACATCAAGGGCGGTTAATGCGTTAGGAACAAGATATTTGCTCTGGGAGTTGCCGTTAATGCCAACTTTAAAAAACACGACCGCGAACGAAAGAAAACAGTGCGGTTGGAGACTTCGATGAAATACGAGTGAAACTGCGAAAAGAGCTCCCCAGTTTTGTTAGAATCATTAAGCCAGTGTGTAGACCATCTTGCTGGGAGTTCAAGGGTGGCTGAAGTTACTGTCAGGTCATGATACGGTGGGTGTAGAGGGCAAAACGATAGATAGCATGAACAATGGCCGAGTTCTTCTTTTTTAGGTAGAACAATGTACAGAACAGTGTGTGGACTGATGGGCGATTGGTTAAGACTTGCTTCAATCCCTTCGTAATCTTAATCTTTTCTTAAAAGAAGTAATTTTTACATCTAAAGGTATGCTGTTTTTCTTTTTAAAAAAATGAAGAATTATAAAGCAAAACTATAGGCTGTTGTCGTCATATACAATTTTACGAAATTATTGTGTTGCAATCATTCATTGTACACAATGAAAACCTTATAGTACAGTTAAGAAGCTGCAGTAAGTTCAGTTGTTTTAGATCAACAAAATATCGATAGATTATATAACATTATAAATAGAACAAGTTGACGTACTTTTCATCACCCGTAAGCAAAACAGTTATGGCTCGGCACTGGTCTCCCATACTGATCGTGTTGTTTTATAGAAAAAAAAATTTAAATAAAAAAAAATATTTAGCAGACCCTGAATATGCAGACCACCCTCACGGGCCCGTAGTTTTGATAACCCTAGGCAGGTGAAGTTAAGTGGAAAAGTAGCTGCAGAGAAGGCAATTAGCAATCAATGGTAGAAAAGATAAACGAGAGGAGGAGAGAGCAGAGCTAAATAATTCACAAAGACATTAATTTTTTAGAACAGGTAAGATCGAAGGTGCAGAAGGCTGAGAAGAACACACACATATTTAGTCGAAATGATATTAAATATCACTATATATATTTGATTGAATATTTTGATAGATCTGTAAAAGAGTTCAATAGATCATATACTTGGGCCTACGTAGACATACAAGTACAAGCATAGATAAAAAAAAAAATAAAGAATGGAAAAACCCATTCTGTTTTTTTTTTTTTTTTTTTTTTTTTTTTTTTTTTTTTTTTTGGGGGGGGGGGGTTGGTGTTAAGAGGTGTGAAGTGTTGGGGTTTTTTTTCAATTATATAACTGAATGATGCCAATGAAAACTGTGAAGTGTAAGTGAAAATACATACTGTGCTGTGTTGTAGCAAAAACTTTGGGAAGAATGTTCCCCATACAAAGATCTTCATCTAAATCGCAATAATGCGCTACCAAATTTTACGGATTTGGGGAATAAGATAGAATCTGATACAACTGAGGTAGGTGACCGGCTGAGACAGAAGTGTTGGTATCCCCGCCCTGTCTCGTGTGTGGCAGCACATAAAATTTTCAGACGTCCGTCTTGGGGCCCGTCCACAATTTAGCCTATATAGTGCTGCTGTTGGACGTTAAACCAACCCAACCAAACAACAACTGAGGTAGACTTTGAAGCGCTAGTTTGGGAGCTGCTGCCTGCTAGGGCCTATGATCAGCGCTTGTTTTGTTTTCGGCTATAATTACCTAAACTTTCAATTATTTTCAAAGGCTGATAATTATTTTAAAAGTTCTTGAAGGGCGGTATTTGCCTTTTCCATGTTACCAATAAAGTAATGTTTTTCACGTCGTTTGAAACCACATTTTTCTGTTTTAATTCAAAACAGAAATAACGTAAAAACATGGTTACGTCAAACATTTAAATGAATTTCAGGTAAGTATAGATGATTCAACGTAGGGGGTTGTCGTTTTTTGTTTTCTTTGTAGGTTTTGTGTCGTTTTTTCTTTTGCTGGCGGAGGATGCACGAATTTTGACTGTGGTACGCCTTCAAATTTCGCACTCATGTATTGGAATTGAGGGTTTCAAAGGTTTTGGATCCGAATGCCGACAAAAAAATCATTATTGATAGTTGCTCTAGAAAGATCCTCTCAACATCAACGGAGACCAATTGAGTACCCATACTATCTTGGAAAAATAAGAGTCAGAGACATACCTCTTCAAAAGACTTGTTAATTACAGTAAGTTGTTAATTATAGTAAATGAGTGCGTGTGCGGTATTTTTTGGGTCTTGCCAAGTTTTAATTTAAAGTCTGATGCTTGTTCGACAGTACCGCTTCATTGTTTAAGCGTTTTGCATCCGACGTTATTTGGTTTCCCTGCACGTCTAGACAAAGTATGCGAATCATTAGTTGAGTTTTAAGGAAGCAGGGCATCCGAGCCTTCAACCAATGGTTCTCAGCCCTAATGATCAGTCAAAGACTGTGAAGTGATGAAAGATTGTTTGAAAGTTCTTATTTCAACTACTTTAAATACATTATTACCATCAACGCCGCCTTCTGTTGTTAAATGTTGGTTGTTTCTTAAATTAGTACAACATATATAATTGTTCCTTAGTCGAACCATTGCAAGTGAGTTTGTTTCAATTTTTCAAGTTCATTTGTATTAGAACAAAGACTTATAGGATTGGAACTAAAATGTCGAGCTAGTTTTTGTTTGACATAACAGAGTCGTGCATTGTTTTAGTCTATTGTTGTTTTTAATTAAATTTTAGTTTTTGTTACTTTTGTTGTTCTTCTATTTTGATGTTTTTGTCAAACGTTCTTCTTTCTTTCATTTTTAACACGTAACTTGGTTCAACTTTTTAGACTAAAAATATAGCTTCTCTTTGTTTATCCTCTAAACAATGTATGTGGTGCATGGAAAAAAATAAATGTTTTGTGCATAAGATTTCCGCGTCATAACGAAATTTAATATTATCGTATTATCTATCAATAAATGCCAAAGATACAATTAATTCCAAAAATAACTAAGTTTCATTTTTTATACTTATTTGCAAACATCTTCGTTTGTCTATTTCTCCATATCTGATCTTGTACTTCTTTTCTTACCGGTCTGCTTCTTTTCTGAGGCAACGCTATCTCAGTATGTGCATAACTTTCTCTATAATTATTTGAGATTGCATTAAGTGTCTACATGCATTTATTTGTTGTTTGTTCAAAACTATTAACCGTCTCTACATTATTTAATGCTTTTAAACATTTGGCATCCCACTCATGTTACACGAATTTAACATTTCTCATGTTCGCAGAAAATTCTCTTATGTCAAAGTCTTAAAATCTACAAATAATACGAAACTGGAATTGCACGAGAACGGGATTTAAAGGATTCTCCTTTCGAGGAGAGTTCCACTGACACGGGTATCGGTGTCTACTTCCTATACCGTTTGAAGCCAAGAGAAACCAAAACGTAATTTAGATGTTTATCGTGGTGTTGTAAGCGGGCTCGGAGGGGTAATTGTATTGTCAGCTGGGGAACAAGAAATAACCCCTGTTTCTTTATTCCTCTCTCTCTCTCGCTCTCTCTATCTCTCTCAATCTCTCTCTCTCTCTCTCTCTCTCTCTCTCTCTCTCTCTCTCTCCCCTCTCTCTCTCTCTCTCTCTCTCTCTCTCTCTCTCTCTCTCTCTCTCTTCCTCTCTCTCTCTCTCTCTCTTTTTTCATCTCTCTCTCTCTCTCTCTCTCTCTCTCTCTCTCTCTTTCTTTACTTTCTTAATCCCATTATATTTTCTTATTTATCGCTTCCGTTGTCCGCCAGGTCTGTACAGAGAGAATGATCTGTTGATCTGTAGGTGGTTGATTTTTTTTATCCTTGTTATTTCATTTTTGTTGCCAAAATAGGCTGACCAAGAAGATTGAAAACGGTGTACTTTACAACGACGTCACTCGGTTTACCCCCCCCCCCCTTCCCCAGAAAATATTCAATATGATTTTAACCTCCCCCCCCTGTTCTTTATCAAAAAAAACTTTTTTTTGTTAAAGTTTGCCAAGAAAATACGATTGAAGTAAAGTTGTTCCTAAGTTTAGATGTTTTATAGCTTCTTTGAAAATGATGTCTACTCCGCATAATGAGTAGAAATAATCAGGATTCTAATTGAATTTCATTGTATAGTATTTGAAGAATTTTAAGGATTGGAAGCAAATATTATGTAACTAGCAACAAAATGTAATGATCTTCCTAACCATCTAAATGAAAAGAATAAGTCAAGAAAATCAAAATTATCTTTTTCCTGTCACTTTTTTTTAATGTTGTACGAATTTTACAAATTGCATACTTTGAAAATTAGGATTCTTTTCAAAGTCTAAACGATCTTTATCTAGGAGTTGTAATGTACTCAACTTAACATTTTTACGGTTTTAGTTTTTATAATCTTAATTCTCGCTGTTTTTCTTTTGTATTATTGAATCTGCATAGTAAGTTTTGTTCATTTCTTTAAACTGTGTCTATCATAATGACCTATTTTAATACAGGCCACTCCTCTCTTCCACCACCCGTCAGTAACTGTTCTTCTCATCGTTAAATACCTGTAGTCGTAGGATCAAGGATAGTTCATATTTATCATGTGTGTTCCCAGAGCATCATCTAATGTTTTCAAAAACAAGAGCATGGCAAAGATAAATAAACCCCGAGTTCCTCTCTCTAATACGTTTAGCTCAAACCTAACTGACTGCTAAAGCTGCTCTCTCTATAATGTTTTTGAGCTGGCCTCTCTCAGCAGTGGGCCTTTCCACAAAGGCAAGCATTGATTGAAAACACCATGACGGAAACCGTATAATGTACAAGCTATTTTATTTGATTATGTTTAACAGTAAGGAAAATAAATGAAACCGTGGTAGGCGCGAAGCTTGAGGCTGGAGCTTTGTTTTATGGTGGTGGGTTTTTTTAACAAAAGTGTGATGATTCAAAAAGAAAAAGTATTTTAGTGTGCAAAATATCGTCCAGTAACTTGGCGCATCAAGTAAACCCAACGAAACGAAAGCGAATAGGAAAAGCTAAGATGGGTATAATTAAATGTGGGTTAAAATTACCAAATCTTAAATGTATAGTGATGGCCTTCAGAATGTGCCACAGTGTTACTGTTAGGATAATTTACATTTACATCACTGGCTTACAAATACCACCAATAATAACTATAAAGTTGAAATTTTCTTCAACATCTGAAAGCTACCAGTCTATTTAGTTTTAATACCAGGAATAGGCTGATTTTGTAATTTTCAATCTATTTACAGGTTTTTTTTCAACCCTTGCTGTAAAAATATCGTTGAGTTGCGGAAGTTCTTAGGTTTCGGTTGGCCATTTATTTTTAACTACCTGAAAAAGAATTTTTATAACAACCCATAAATGAATTCGAAAGTATAAAGACAACTAGCATTTTTGCTTCGCCAATTATCGTTTTACCTCTCAAACCAATATTGAAAACCATAAAAACAGCTGAGAAGGAATGGTGATTATTAGTTCAAAGTTAAGTGAATTAAAAACAAAAATTAAAGTTTTCAACAAAAGGCGCCACGAAATTGTAATTAAAACAGCCGTTCAAAGAAGAGCAAATCTGTTTTCATTACATACGAATGGCTCAGAGAATTTTCCAGGAAGTAATTATTTTTTTACAATGGGATGAATGCATCAAGATGTGCGCGTCAAATTTATAGCCTCCGTGTGACAGTGGCAAGTGTCCGGTGCAGTCTTTGTTTTATGCCCCCTGCCAACATGCCCGCCTCATTATTAGCCGTGTTTCTAGAACAAGATGCCGTCTCGTGAAATATAATTTTTTTTTAAAGGGGTGAAAATTCTTTTCTTTTTTTTTTTCAAGAAATCTAGGACGTACCTTTATGGGGGTTTTTTAATTACGTATGTTGCTTTCTGGGGTTAGCAAAATTTGATTTTTTTTATTTATTTTTATTTGTTTTTCTTGTCGTTGTCGTTGTTGTTGTTGTTGTTGTTGTTGTTGTTGTTGTTGTTGTTTTGTTGTTGTTATTGTTAATATTGTGTTTATTGTTGCTATGATTTTAATTATTTTGTTGTTGTATTTGTGGGAATTATTGTTTTAGTTTTCGGAAAGGGTTGGTTGTTCTTGTTTTGTTCTCTAAGAGGGAGCTGATTTGTTTTGTTTCTTTTTTACGTTTTATTTTTATCATTTAAGTCTTTTTCCTAACATTTTAAGGCTATGTGCCACAATATTATCGTCCTTGTGAGCTATGTGTATTTTGGTTTTATTTTATTTGTTGTTTGTTGTTGTCTTGTTGCTTTTTTATTTGTTGTTGTTTCTTGTTTTAGTTTTATCTATCCATTTTCTTCTATTGCGTGTTTTTTATTAAACAATTCTATTTGTGATATTAAAAAAAAATTATTGATCAGGGTGAATATACGAGATATTTGCCCCAAAGTTGAGTGAGGTTTGTTCTATCTGCAACCCCAGTTGGCTCAGCTTATTTAAGAAAATGGGATGTTCCCAATTATTGATCAGGGGAATATACGAGATAATTTGCCCCAAAGTTGAGTGAGGTTTGTTCTATCTGCAACCCCAGTTGGCTCAGCTTATTTAAGAAATTGGGATGTTCCCTCTGCGGTTGAAACAATAAACGCTCCGGAGGGGGAAAATCGGCTTGTGCAGTTTATTTGGTCTCCGTGCCCGTGAAGTGGGTGAAGTACAGAGATAAAGAAGAGTGAAATGGATTGACTATTGAATTGCTCTTCACGTACCAAAGACTAGTGAGATATGCGCCTTTTAAGTAGTTTGCTTTCTGCAGGAATATGGAAAGTGTCAAATCAGATATTGATAAGACTGAATGAATATAAAATCCTTATAGGAATAACACAAACTCTGAAGTAAGAGAAATTTCCTTTAAAATTCAGCGTACATGAAACGCCTCAAATTTTGCCAGTGTTAAAGTTTTAAAACGCAATTTCGTGTTCTTTTTACATTTAAGAATCTTAAATAAAACAAACTATAAGCTTCAGAATACTTTGGAATTAAACGAAGGAACAATGTTATTTCCACTTGAGCCCGTCTTTAAAATAGCTGCAATGTTCCCTATTTTGAGTATTTTACCACGCAAAGTTGTTGCTCAGGAATTGCAGGCTATTTACAAACAAATGATGACTGTAAACTATTTAAACTGCTTTTTTTATTACAAAATCGTTCAAAGGGATTTTAAAAACTGTATCCCAATGTACTCGTACCAACATTGTTAGTAGAACGTTTGAAAGCACCTAATCTTACACAAGCAAGACAAAGCTAAGCATCACCCCAGGGGAGTAATCGCTGACGAATGTCCGTCGATCTAACTGCCTATTCCGACCACTTGAAACAACAAGCAAGAACCGCTCTCAGCCACCGGCTAACGAGTTTGGCCAACACGGATGCCATGTAAAACCCATATACTATCACAGGAAAGCAATAAATGGCGACGTCACTGAGGTTTCCACCCGATGCGTTTCTCTCTCATGAAAGTGAAAAATGTGGAAAAGGTGAGCGAAATTAGTAAAAGACGAGTCGGAGTATTTGCGCTCAAGGTTCTTTGTTTTTAGGAGACAGGATCGGGTTGTGTAGAGGTAGTTTCAATAATAGTACTTTGAATGATATGGTTTAGGATAATCCGATTATGAACTTGCATTCCCGCTTTCAGTATTGTGTACTTCAGTCATTACTTCCTTGTTTTTTCTTCTACCTCAGGGCCCATTTGTTGTTTTTGTTTCTAGTCATACTTCTCTCTATTCATTTCTATGAGGAAACTGCTACTTGAATAGATGACTGTGGTTTCCATTGCATAATAATATACATGTATTAATCTTTTGATCGCTTGAACGTTAACAAATGTTGATATTACCCAATCTTTTGTTTTTGGAAATATTTCAGTAGAAATTGAATTTATATATGGAGTTTTCTATTACATTTCCAGACAAAAGTAACTAGTCTTGAAACTATAGCTAATAAGGTAAACGAAGTATCTATGGAACAAGTCTCCGCCTAATTGTTTACACCAAACCCGTTTTCACAAAAAAATAGGCTAATCATCGCCCCTTTCCTTTAAATTGGACATTTCATCCTCCCTCCCCCCTCCCCATAAAACATATGCACCGGTTTTTATGCCTTTCTTTCTTCAGAAGGTGTATACACAGTTCTATTTTTAGGAGCATATATTTTAGATAACCATAAAGGTTGGTTTTTAACTTCCTTCTTTTTTTTACCACTAATGCTATATTTACTCCAAACTTGTTCGCGGAAGTCAATATTTACACACGCAGGTTGTGACCCCAAATTTGATTGGTCGCCTGTCATCACTTGGCTTGCCTTTGGTCCTAGCTGAAACAGTCGCCGCGATTGGCTGGCTGTCATCACATGGTCTGGTGCGAGCATCTTGCCGGTTTACACCGCGTCTCCGGGGAGTGTTTCACCAGATTCACTAGCCCCAAACTTGCCTGGAGATTTGAAGAGATTTCGGTAATGGGAGATTTTACGGCTTTCGCCTCGCTGGAACGACTTTGTTTGATGGCCGCAAACCATCCAAACCATAAGACCTTTGAGCTTTCCACACATTACAATTTTTTCTTCTGTATGTCTGTTTGAATTTTTTTTAACGATAGATTAGGGACTTCCATTAGATTGAAAAGTAGGCGAAGCAACCACAGTAGCCTGATCAAAATTATGCTGGTTATATGTGTTGGCGTTGTAAGTAACCCTCAGAATTAATTTTTTCTCTTTTTTTTTATCACCGTGTTCTTTTTTTTAATTGATTGTATTTTTTAAGCTTGTTTATTGCATAGCCGTTATTTCAAAAATTGTCTTTAAACGTTTGCGTTTAACTTTAATACTATTAGATTTCCAAGCATATAATTAATTATATCAAAACAAAAGGAGCATTTTTTTTACTTTTTTATTGTAAATGTGTTTTCAATATTGAGGGAAAAAAACAACAGAAAAGTAACTGAAAATTTTAAAACGATTGTGACTAAGTCAATCTGATTTGTTTAGTAAGACAGAATAGATTATTTACCTGAATGCAATAGAACCACACGTGGTTTTAGTTTTGAAAACATGATTGATGGCTGTACTAATTACGAGCATAATTATGGTGTTCTTTAGGTTTTTCCCAAACATTTTTGTAGGCATTACCAAAGTAATGAAACCGAGCGAGAGATATTGGCTCCATAGCATCACAAACATACCCAGTGTGTTTTAAGACTCACCTTATAGGCTGAGCAAAAATGCGCTCTGTTTAATAACACCTGTTTTATTTTACTGTGTGTTCCTTCTTATTGCTTTGTGTGTTTATATATCTCACACCTGTCGATTCCAAACGGAATGGTTGCACAGTTTTTATGTTTGTAAGATCATGTTAGCATAATTATATCGGTAAAGAAAAACTGGCGTTAATTTTAAACATCAGATGGTATAAAATTAAAAAAAAAAACTATATATAGCATTCGCACTGTGGTTTGATGCAGGCGTGTTATTCGTTTGTGCTTTATCAATCAGAAAGAACAAACTGTGCCAATACGTCTCACAGATTTAACTGCCTTGATAAGTGACAATGTGTTTTATATTCTCTTTTCATGCCTCCATGAGTGCATTAGAAAGCCTGAAAAGCTGTAAATGCAATATAAGCTTCGTTATTATTACCACCATGGTTTAATAGCTTGTTATTACTATTATATTGTGCATCCATGGGTATAGAAAAAAATAAAAAAGGATAATCGCAACGCCGTTTATTTATCTGTATCTATAGAAAGGCTCATATTGAATATACCCGAGAGGATTTCGAGGTTCTAATCTAACATTTGGAAAATGAATCTAAAATTCCATGTACCTTGCAGTGCTATCTCTAAATCTGCATACATGGAGAAATATGCTGTGCATGAAACATAACTGGCTACTAGCTGTACCTTCCCTTGAACGCCCGCCACAGACTTGGTTTGTCCACTGTTGTTAATGATGTTTACACCTGCTCTACCTGAAACTCGACTACACCACATGAAAGATCGCCAAGTGTTAGAACATCAAAATCGCCTCGTTTTGAGAAGCGATTAATCCAGCCTTTAGCCTCGCTTTCGTCGAGGTCAAGTTAAAAAGACTGAACATAAGGTCGTGGCAAAATGTTATGGTAACTCGCTTGTCTTGTAAACTCAGTATTTTGGTTCTAATTGATTAGCACTTAGAGGGTTGTTGCCTAAACAAAGATTTTTTTATATGTGCCGCCGAATTCAGAAAAAAATACGAATATGTAATATTTAATTAGTTTTTGCTAAGAGGATGAACAAAATGTATACGTATACATTGATATTAAAAATACCATTTGGCTTCGTAGTATTTTAGTGAAGACGTCTACTTCACTCATCAATATCATTATGTAGGTTAATATTTTGTGCGTAACTTGTTTTTGTTTTGTTTTGTTTTTCTACAAATTATCATTGCCACTGATAAATCACTGTCACTGAATGTCGGCGGACATGCGCATTTTCTTTAAGTCTCTTGTTCCTGGAGCACTGATAGATTGGCAGAACTGTTCACTATAAATTTTGTTCACCATTTCAATCGACCTCTGTCTTAGACTTCCTTCTCACCTGTTTAGTTTTCCTTGAGGGTCTTTCCAAATCCTAAGATCACAACTGCGGCTGTAGCATAAAGGGTGGGAGTTTATTTCTTGCTGTTATGTTGGTGAACTTAATACAAGACTTCTTTAACAGCACCTGTTAGTTAGTTTGTTTTTAAAACAATGTTGTTCGACATTGGTCTTATAGTTATACATATGGAAATCAAAGAGGCGCCAGAAGATACGGACGGAGAGACAATCAGGAAGGAGAGAGAGTGTGTGTGTGCACAAGATATATGTAAATAGATAGATAGATAGATAGATAGATAGATAGATAGATAGATAGATAGATAGATAGATAGATAGATAGATAGATAGATAGATAGATAGATAGATAGATAGATAGATAGAGAGAGAGAGAAGAGGGAGGGGGAGAGGAGCAAGAAAGAAGAAAGAGGCGTACTAGGTGAAAAGGAGGGATCATGTTGTGTGGATTATTTATTTTTGATAGAACATACCAAACATAGGCATTCCTAAAGCATTAATATCACAGTTGCCTTTAAACTACAAGTTTTTTTTATGAAACGAAGGCAAAAATAGGGCGGCTATGACTTTATTGTGGCCCATGAGTCAGGGCTATGACTTTATTGTGGGTAGTGAGAGGAACATAGAAACTCCGTTGTAAGTCGCGCTAGGGTGGATTGGGCAAGGGAAGACCCCGGGCTTCCGTCCAGCTCAGGTTACTGCTTTGAGGATTTTCTGGTAAGGGAAGATTTATGTCTGTAAAGAGGAGTCGTGAGGAATGATAGGCAGCACTGGTTTCGAATTAAAACATGTACAGCATTATAGTCATGTTCATAACTAGTTGGTGGGTTGTTTTTTGTTTTGTTTTTTAGTATTATCAGAGACTGTGTTTTTTTGTATATAGTCTTTATGGTTTAATGGTGAAAAGGATACTTTCTTAATAGATTCATTATGCTCCTCAGTTGACCGACGACGTGGTTTGTTTTTGTTTTGCTTGTTTTTTGTGTTGTTGTTTGTTTTTGTTTTGTTGTTGTTGTTGTTGTTGTTGTTGTTGTTTTTTGTTGTTGTTTGGGCATCCCATGCTTATCATTGATGATTTTCAAAGATATTTTAGAAATTAACCCTTGGAATATTCAAATACTATTTTCAGATTTTCTACAATATTCTAAGAAATACCTGTACTTGAAATCTAGCTTTTTGGCAATCTGGTTCACCTTAACATAACCTTTCCGAAGAAGACGTAGCTACGCGCGCTCATTAGGAGCGTGCTCGTGTGGAAGCCAAGTTGGCTCCACTGCGCTAAACCAACATGAAAGCGGCGATTTCCTCAAGGATTTAATGCAACGGCAGAAGTAAGGAGCAGAAAACTGTGTAATCCAATTAGGGTGGAGTTACCTGGTTGCCCTTGACTCTAGCTGGACTACTCTCTTACCACACGTCCCGTCATAACATCGAATATAGAACCAAATTAAATTTTTCTATGCTCAGTCTAGTCTATACCTAAAGGTTGTCTTTTATCACAGCATGGCAAAAGGAGTTTTATGTATGTTTATCCATTTCATCGCAAGACACGTTTTAGAGAAGAGAAGTCAGCGTATTTATACGAAGTAAAGTATATTTCATCCACATTGGCACATGTATGGCGACAAAGTATCTTTTTGCAATGTACGTTAGCACTAACAAGTATATATAGCATCTAATGTAGAAAGTCATTAGCTGGAAGAAATCTGGCCTTTACTTCTGCTCAAAGGCTTATCCTTTAGTAACTTTTCCTGAACCTTCTCTGAACGGACAGTTCAAATAAAACTGCTTTTAAGCTATTTTCTCACATCAAATTTGTATTTGTCTCTCTGACAAGCCAAGGTGCTTGTACTCAAAGCAAAGTTCATAGTAAACTTACACCATACCTTTTACCAAAGGGTCAGTCCTTCAACACTTCATTCATAATGCTCAACGCCAAACGTTTTACCCATCGTCCACGTCATAACCGAAAAGCGTGTGTGTGAAGCCGAAAGGCTTACCTGGAAACTAATGGTGGAGAGATACTTTGAGGTTTCTTTATTTGTCATGGAATACTGTAATGACAACAGGTACACATTAACATTCTTTCTTTTTTCTTGTTTCTTTCTCTCTCTCTCTCTCTTTCTCTCTCTCTCTCTCTCTCTCTCTCTCTCTCTCTCTCTCTCTCTCTCTCTCTCTCTCTCTCTCTCTCTCTCTCTCTCTCTCTCTCTCTCTCTCTCTCTCTCTCTCTCTCTCTCTCTCTCTCTCTCTCTCTCTCTCTCTCTCTCTCTT